>JAQFZU010002003.1:0-10946 GCA_034696185.1 Henia vesuviana | reverse complement strand
GAAGTTTCGTATTCCTTCAGAAGTCGGTCTAAATCTTCTTGCTGTTCAGATCTCGACATCGTGCCAATAGAATAAAAATAATATAACAATAAAAGGAAATAAAAAGCGGATAATTGTGAATGCAACCTACGCCATCATGATGTCATACCAAATCGAAGGTTAAACAATGACTCCTTTGTACTCTCTTTGTTCTTGGGTATTGCAATTGCTTTTGCAGTTGAGTTTTTGGGACTTTTTTAGATGAAAGATGAGTTGGTTACTTACCAATGGGAGTGCCAATTTCTATTTAAACTCTTAATTCAAATTATTTATTATATTTTTTGTAAGTATAATAAAAATTGATTTTAAAAATATTTGAATGGAATGGGAGTTGCAACAGATGTTTAATGAATGCTACATCTGTATGAGTTTTCCATTAATGAAACTGAGGGAGAAGGAATTTATAATGAAATCATATTTTTTTACCTTAATTTCATATTGGGTTTTACACTGTATTAAAAGTTTTGAGGAAAATGAGTAAACAGTTTCTAATTATTTACACTTGAAATGGCTTTGCATAGAAATTTGTTGGAAATGGAAAATCCCCCGTTGTAAACAACTTTAAAGAATAAAATGCAATTGAAAATATTTTTGTTTGTTTGGGTAATATTTAATTCATTTATAATAAGATTTACATCAAATGTGTTCATGAATTTTAAGTGGGAATAACTTATTTTTTGTGTGTTTTGGTATTGAAGATCAATACCAACCATCTGATTGTAAAATGCTATTCATGCACACCATCTATTGATAAATTTCTTAAACTTTAAAAACACATTAAAAAACATAAATAATTTTTGCAAGTTTTCTTTTTATAACATAAAAGTTCTTTTGGCCGGTGTTTGATTGAATTAAGATTTACCGTACTTCATCAAAACCCGACTTCTATTTAAATTTTAAAATTTTTATCCCTAAATTGTATTAAAGGGCAACTTTTCTTAATTTAAAAATGTTGTCAGACTTGTCTTTGGTTAAAAATATGGTATTAAAAGTATGTTACTATGCACTAACTATTAATTAAACTGTAATTTAAAACTTTATGATCACATGATTTATAAATTTATTTCTAAATTACACGAATTAATCCAAATTGTGAATTAATTTGTAATTACAAATTTTACAAATGTACGAATCTGTTGCTAATCACAAATTAATTTCTAATTATTAATTATTTTGACTTCTTTTAAATAGAAGTTGCAACTTGTAATCAAGGGCAATTTCTACTTCACTTTAAAAACTTTTTGCCATGACAACTACACCTACACTAAAGTGTTTACTTTACGTAATCATCGGTGGTTTTAGTGGTAGAATGCTCACCTTTAAGCTCGAGTAATGCTGATTCAAACTTCGCTTGTTCTGCGGTTTGTTTACAGCAAAGAACAAACAAATGGTATTCCTTCGAAACCGAATTAAAGCCGGCAGCCTCACACTCGAATGATTAATCTTAATTTCACAAGACATCCCCACAAGGCACAATTTCCAGATCCCCCAATTCCCATTAGGTTACTATTCACCCGTTTGATCTATTATTCTCGCCATCGTTTCAACCTTCTCTAGATCGATGCATCTTAAAAACAGCAACCACTGAAAAAACCAAATATTCCAATTTCTTTATTCACAAAAAAAAAACATAAAAATACAACAGCAAAAGTAATAATAAAAAAAACCCGATCAAGCTACGTCTGCTTTTTTCATTGCATCGTCCAACCAATCTTCGTCCGTCTCGCTATCATCGATCCCATCGACATCCTGAACATGGATCAATTTCGAGTAGCGTTTCGAATTGCTCAATTTCACTTTGTAAACAATCAAAAGCAGCATCGACCACATAAATCCGACCGCAGCGACCACTTTAAACGCCACACTCGCACCCAGGGTATCGTAAGCGAACCCGAACAGACAACTGCCCATCGTACGACCAAACAAATCCAAGCACGGCACAACTATGGTACAAATCGCACGATACGCTCCGTGGTCGCTCGTCCGGCTCAAGTAAGCGCTAGTTAAGGCCGGGCTCAACGCCGAAGAGAAAACGTGCATGAATTGACCCACGATGGAACTCCACGGACTCCACAAAAACGAGAAGAAAAGTAACCGTAGCGAGAGTATCACGAGAGATAGGATGAGCACTGGATGCAGTTTAAATCTGCGTAATAAATAACGACTCGTGTTGATCGTGAGAATATCAACAATCATATTCAAACTGACGATCGTCCCAAAATGCATTTCGTTCCCGCCCAAATCCTCGACTCGCCATAAAAGGAAATCGTCGATGCACGAATTGAAAATCCCGGTGAAAATACAAGTTAAAGTGACTAGAAATAAACTCAAATCACTAAATAAGAGTTTATATTCGCTCATTTTGCTCGTTTGCGGCATCGCGAGTGAGAATTTGCTATTGACGATCGGGAAACAAAAGGCGAAAAATAATGCGAGTGACATGAAAAAAGCGTAGGAATAAAAATGGATATTGAAATGATCCAAATCAAACCACAATCGACATTTAGTCGTTGCTACAGCCAAACTCGATATTAAAGCCGCTAAACCGGCCGCGAATAAACAAAAACCGCGATGTTTACCGTACTTCTCGGTCAAGTCCAGATCATCTAAAAATGCGTACCAAGCCTGATCAGCGACCGTTATGGCGGGATTACCGAAAATCCATCCCAACATGAAAGTTATAAATAACAAAAGATAAGTTAATCGATTCGAAATGTTTTCGTCCATTTTCCGATTTTGATCGTAATTATTAGATGCGTAATCGAGGTAAACGACGGGATCGGTTTCGCTTGTTTTGGTTTCGGTTTCGGAATCTTCGGTCGGTTTCGTTGTTGTTGTTGTTGTTGTCGTTGTCGGTTTCGGATTAATGGAATCCCAAATGGAATTTAAAAATGATCGCTTTTCAATCCTTTTAAATGGATACGAACTTTCGTCATCGTAATAATTCATTTTCCCGTAATCGGTCTCATCGTATCTATTTTTAGCTACGATATCAACTTCGTACGAAGTTTCGGTCGTAGTAACATCGACGTAATAAAAATCAGTTTTAAATCCTTCAGTTTGAGTTACAATTAAATAAGATTCACTAGAGTTATTCAGGGTACTCGCAACCGGGCAATTAATTAGATAAACACTCGTATCCAACGGCTTGAGTAACGTCACACAAAGAAATCCGATAATCGAAATCGAAACCGAAAAAACAATCACTAAACGATACGCGTTGAATCGTGTAGCAAAATGCACCCAAAAAATTAATGTCCAAATGGATAAAAATACTTGAATCGATTTAAGAATACCCGTTTGAGTGGCGGTTAAACCCAAATGTTTAAAATATATTGTTGTATAAGGCATAACGCACGCTTCGGCTACGGCCGAGAACACGAAGAACCCGTACGCCACATGTTGAGCCGAACGACTTTCGGAATTCGATGGTTTCATTTTATTTTCTTCTGCAAATAAAATATATTTTGTTAATGTTTATGAAGGAAAATGGGAATGAGGAAATTAAGTGTTAATTATGAATCATTCGTTGTTTTATCGTTTTTGTTTTAATTTTTTTTAAATTTTAAATTACAAATCGAGGGTTTGGTTAGTTATAAATGGTTGAGTGAAAAGTTTACCTGTTTAACTGTTAATAATTTTTAAAAATCCCGATCGATTCTGCCATTGAATGACTTTTCGCCGCGCAATAACAGCTGATGACGTTTTTGGTTACGTCATCGATGACGTCGTTAATTTGCCAGCGTGTCGCGATAGAGGAAGATGGCCGATCACATTGACAACAACACAAGCGAGAGTAAAGAAAACGATGAATCGGACGATGTTTCCGATCGAGTCGATCCGATTTTATCAATTTCAGGAGTAAGTAATTTAATATGAAATAAATTTAAACGATTAAATAAAATCTAAATAACCTAAAATCACATTAACAATATTAGTGATTGTAATGGAAATTAATAAATTAATTATTAAAACACGACTGAAAATTAAATTTAAAAATATAAAACCAAATTTTGAATATATTAAAAGCACACTAAATAATTAATAACTAATTAGCCATTACAACTGCAACTACATTTTATGAATATATTTTATTACTAAATGTCGTAATAATATTTTTATTTACTTTTTGCAGAATTTCAAGGAACCTGCGCTCGCTAAATTGGAAAATATGACGATTGAAAGTACAAATCGATTAAAGGAATCAGTGAAGTATAATTTAAATAAAAAGTAAAAATAAAATTTTATAAAAATATAAATTTTTTTTATTTAAAGGAATTTTAATGAAGATGACGAACAATCACGAGCAAATTCATTTATAAATACAATCGGACCATTAAAATCTGGGTAAAAATAATATTAAAAAAATTGTAATTAAATTATTTATAATTTAAATTTAACACAGGGAAACACCAATGGCTGAAATAATGACAAATCTCGAAGAGTTAATGACATATGAAAATAATAACGATTTTAATAAATTGTATATTTTCACATTTAATTAATTTTTATTATAAATTATAAATATTAAATTTCAGTACAACAAATTTACGTGACTTGGATGGAATGGCTTTGATGTCACACAGTTTATCAGCTTTCTTAACCACGTTAAATGGCACACATTTACGTAAAATATCAACCCGTATTGCCTCTGATATAGGATTGTGGATTTCTAGACTTTTTCGGTTTTATTTTTTAATATTTAAAATTAATTTTATATTTAATTTTATATTTATTTTTTTAAAGGCTTTTTGAAAGTTCTGCTTTTTTTCACGAAGATCCACGCGAAGGTTTAGTTCGAGTTTGTCGAGTTAATTTATATATTCGATATCCTAAATATGCTACTGATGGTTACGAAGCCCTTTATTCACGACCACCCGTTATTTATATCAGTGCTGCTGCTAAAAGTGGCTTAGGACAATATTTATGTGCTCAGGTTGTGATTATGATTTTTAATTTTTTAAAAAAATGTTGAATTTTAATTATTTTTTTATTTTTTTGCAGTTAGGGTTGCCTTTGACATCTTTGAGTGTCGTACCATGCAATACTGTTTTTGGATCTAATTTTAAAATGGTTTTTTTTTAATTTTTTAATTTTAATTGAATATTTTTATTAATGATTTTTTAATTAATTTTAGGATATCGCCGCTTTGGAAAATCTAATCCAAGATGATATTGCGGCTCAGAAAATCCCTATGGTTATTATAGCAAATGCTGGTACACCTTTAGTAGGTCATGTTGATAATTTGCAACGATTGCAAGAAATATGCAAACAACATCATATATGGATGCACGTCGAAGGACACAGTTTAGCCGCTTTGTGCTTAGTTTCGACACCGAATCTGGTACTGAGTAGTGGGATTAGATGAAAAACGATTTTTTTTTTTTAGTTTAGTTTTTGTTTATTTAAATTTTTGGGGTTGAACAAATGAGAAAAACAAAATTTAAAAATACGTGGAAATTGATTTTTCTTCTGTTGTGTACATACAAGATGGACCCGGACGCGTGGCCGTCTGAAACGGTCAGCGCAGTGATGTTTCATCAGGTACAAATCAGTTTCAAATCATTTTCCCTCCATTTTTTGGACAAATCAACCCGCAACGCTTATTATAAATGCATGCGTCCTGCTGTTGGGTGTCAAAGTCTTTAACCATTGGGCATGTTGCTTGGTTTATTGTATTTTAATTATTTTTTTATTTTGATTTTAATTTTTTTTAATTTAATTTTATTTTTGCATTTTCAGCCTACGAAAATAAGCGATAGTGTGACATTGTCGTTGGGGACTTGGTTAGGGATCCCTTCGTTACCTTTAGTGGTAAATTTAATTATTTTTGGTTATTTAAAATGTAATTAAATTTTTTTTTACAGACGATGTTTCGGAATTTGGAACCGGCAGTGATCCATGCGAGTGGTTTAACATGTAATGTTCACACGAGACTTATTTGTTTGTCTTTGTGGATGTGTTTAAGGAGATTGGGATCGGATGGAATTGTACATTTGATTCGAAATGCCTTTGAATTGGTAATAAATTAAATATTTGTTAAAAATTATTTTTTAAATATTTTAAAAATTATTTTCTAGAGTAAATTTATGCAGGAACAATTAAATAGTATACAGAATATCAAGTTACTTGTAAGTAATTTATATTTGTATTAATTAAAATGTTAAAAATTTATTTTTAGGGTAAACAAAAACAAGAGTTAGAAAACGATGCTACTGTTAGCGATATAATAGCTAAACCCATTAGCACAACAGTAAAATTCTAATTTAATTTTTTTTTTTTTAAATTAAATTAATTAATTAATTTTTGAATTTTTTCAGTTGTTGTTGGATATGATTACACCGACTGTCGTATTCCAATACGTAGGACCAGGTAAAAAGAGAAATAATTTAAATAAAAATAATTAAAAAAAATTAATTTAATAGAAAACGAAGCGACGCAAATCAATCGAAACGAACGACAGCGGTTTACACGAAATATTCCTTACTACGATAATTTAAATTCATGGGTAAAATAAATTTAAAATTTAAATTTCAAATTTAAAAAAAATTAAATTTATTTTAGTTAGGACAAATAATGCAACGAGATATTCCAAAAATTCAATTAGACATAGTCGATTTGGATAATTTCGGAGTTTGCATGCGGTTTTGTCCTCTCGAAACGGCCCAAAGTAAGAAATAAAAATTTAAATTAAAAATTTTAAAATAATAAAATTTTAAATAATCAGTTGCAGAGACAACGAATAAAGACATAAAAGACTTCATGGAGTTCCTTCAACAACAAATTGCGATTCTAAACGCGACAGTGAAACACAAAGAAACTTTCCGTGCATTAGCAGATGCAAATGCAAATTTGCAAATGATAGAAATAGCCAATTGGGCCGGATTGGGTGGATTACGTTACATACCCAATCATTGGATCGAAAACGTGTCTAATTTCCCAGAAACTGCTAAAGAAGATATCAATCGCTTGAATAGGGAATTGGTCACACATTTAAAAGCTGCTGATTCCGCCTTTTCTTTGGGTTTGAATCGCTAAAATCGATTAATTTTATTTTTTAAATTTTCTTTTCTTTTAAAGGCGAAGGAGAAGACGAAATGGCGTGTGTGAGATTCGGAATGGTCACAGAAGAAACAGATATGGATGAATTAATTACTTTAGTTTATACTGTCGGCAAAGAAATAGAAGAATCGTCAAAGGTAATTATTTATTCACAATATTTTAATTATTAAATATAATCCCTTATAAATTAGTATCTGGAATCGATGGCTGAAATAATAAAAAAGGGAATCGAAACTGCCAGTGAAGATTTGAAGAAGGAAAACGAAGAGAAAATATGGCAAGAAGTAAATAAATAAAATGAAAATATGAAAAAATAATTATAAAATTATTTAATTTAATTTTTTTTAAAGGGTATTTTACGTCAAGTACCAGTAGTAGGTACGTTTGTTAATTGGTGGTACCCCTTACCTAAAGAAACTGGAATCAAAGGTCGAAGTTTCAATTTACATTCAGGTTTTTTAAAAATTCAAATTCGAAATTTGCATTTTTAAAATATTTTCATTAAATTAAATTTTTTTTTAGGTGTTATCGAAAGTACCGAGAATATCTACAGGTACCACATGCAAATTCAAGAAGGTTCACCCAAATCTTCACCCACAACACCCAGACCTTCAGTTCAAACACCCGTTCAAGTTAGTCCTCAACACAGTCGATCGTCGAGTAAAAGTTCAATGAGTTCGAAACAAGGGGATTCAATCAACCCCAACAGAGATATAATATCACCTATTAATTCCCTTCAATTATCCCCAGAAACCGAATAAAAAATAATTAATTATTTTCCTTTTTCGCTTAATTTATTTTTTAAAATCAAAATATATGAAAAGGCTTGAAACAAGGTGTTAAAAATTAACTAGTCAAAAGCAATATTATTATTTGTAATAGTTAAAAAGACGAATTCAGATGTTTTCTGATCAAAATTGTATACATCTGAAAGTGCCTTTTTCATTGAAAATTATACCAATTAAAAAAAGGGTTTCAAAAATGACTTTTTTTTCCTTTTTATATCTCAATGAGTGGTACAAAGTATTTACAAGAAGCAAAAATGGGATTAAGAAAAGGGAAAAGAAAAGATAAAACGAATGGAAGACACAATTGCATTGTGTTCACATTATATGCGCTTGTAAAAAAGTATGAAAAAGGGTTTAAAGTGATATGATGATGTTTTATTGGGAATAAAATTAATATATTGTTAATTTCCCCTTTTTTTGTCTTTATACAATTAAAAACAGCCACAAATGACTAAAAAATTCTATGCAAATGACAAAACTCCATACAAATAAGCCTTAATTATTTTAATCATTTTTATACCTTAAAAATAGATTATTTCAACTCAAATTGGACCATTTTGCAATTGAAGGAATCATTGTAAGTAGAAAATTGCACAACTAAAAAATTAATTAAAATCGACATTTTTTTTATTTAGTCCTCGTAAAACTGCATTTTACGCCTTTTAGTTTTATGCTAATTAATTTTTTTTTCCATTTTACTAAATCGTTGGTTTTAACCGTTTGATTCAAGGCACTATAGAGCTACTTGTTAATAATTCTATTTTTACATAGACAATTTTTTGAGGGAATTTTTGTTTTTAGTTGATTTTTGAGCTTGTGTGAGCAGGATCAGTATTTAAATTCTATTTAAATTTATTTTTAAAAATTTTTTTCAATACTGATCAATTAATTGAATTTATATGGTCCCTGATTAAAATTTGAATTTTTTTTCTTAATGAATAATTCACTAATCCTGAGCTCAAAAGAAATCTATTTAAATTTTTTTTGCCTACTTTAAATATAATAACAAACACTACACACACATACAATTTTCACTATAGAAATTCACATCATTAATTTATGAAAAACTGTAGAAATATTTTTTTCTCTTTTCCCTATTTTATTTAAATTTTGTTAATTTAAATTAATTCAAAAAAAAATTTTTTTTTACTAATTAAAACTCGAAAAAGATGAGCTTTGAAATTCCACAAAATCCTTACTAAAAGCTAAGTTTATATAAATTCATATAAAATGCTAATTTTTCTTAATTAGAAAAATTCTCTTTACGAATATCAATGATCAATCACTTCATGCCCAATTTGCATGTGAATAGAAAAAAAAATTAAATTTAAAAAAAAATAAAAAAAATTGGAATTTTCCTTATTAAAACTTTGTAAGGATTTTTTTTTTGGACAGAAAAAGCTGCTTAGGAATTGGAATTATAATAAGTCCGAGGCAGTATTTATGTGCACCACAAATTTCCAAAAAAGCGATCTTCGCGATAAATGCAATGTGTCAATTTGAGCGCAGTTTTTTTTTCATTTGCACTTATTACATCATCGACATTTTTTTTTTTTAAATTTTTCCTTTCCATTTATTTATTGTGTTATAGGCACGCGAATTTGGAATCGTCGTAAGTGAAGACCATTGGAAGATGATCATTCTGACTTGTAGGGTGCAGATGGAAGGAACGCTGATAACTGTTCATACTAGAAAAATAAAAAAATTAATTTAATAAAAATTAAAATTAATAAACAACAACAAACAAACAAACAATAACAAAACCCTAAAATAAAAAAAAAATAAAAAAAATTAAATTTCCATTTCACCTTTGATTGAATAAAATCCAAAAGGCCAAAAAATTTACATAAACCAATTATAATTAATTTAATTGGTTATTGAGTAAATTTCAAGTCCCTTACAATAACAAAAAACTACCAATTAATAAAAATAAAAAAAAACGTGAATTTCCTTTAAAAAAAAAATTAAAATTATTTTAATTGAATAAAAAAACAGGAAAAGAAAAGAATAAAAAAGATTAAAAAAAAACATGCAATTGTTGGGAAATGTCGACTACCGAATGCCGAGCTCCAATGTAAACAGCAATGGTTGGTTGTTGAATTTAGAAGCGAGACCTACCCATCCACTCCTGTGGTACCGCATGAAATGACAGAGTTACTGCAATTAACATCAGCCAAAAAACCCCCAAAAAATCAGCAAATCAAACCAAAAAACCCACTCAAAACTACAGCAAAATCAATCCAAAGCAACACTGGATTTTTGAAGAAAGAAAAAATTTTCTACAAAAAAAAAAGCCAAAAAAAAGCAAAGAAAAATTAATCCAAGATTTGATACTTACAGATGGGGGAGGGGTAAACCGTCCATGCATTGGCACATGGTCCTCAGAGCCCCTGGGAATTCGTCCGTTACTGAAACAATGAGGGGAAAGTGAGATTTGGGTCATGCAACAAAAGCATTAGTTTTATGAAAGCGAAATGTTAATTGTAAAGCGATAGTAAAATGAATCCAGTGTTGGTAATTTTAAATAATATGCAAAAAGGGAGTAAAAGGGTTATCGTACTAAGCTCCTGGGAAAGGCGGCGTATGCGGGGGTGTGTGTCTGGGTCGACCGATCTGTGGTTCACGAGCGCGTCTCGAGCTTGCTGAGCTTTGAGCCAAAACTGCCGAAGAAGGAAGAAAAGGGTCCTGTTCGTCTACCTGAACGTAATCACTTCTGCAAAACCATTGTTTTATTTACTTATTTTTTATTTAGAAATTTTTATTGCTGCTTTTGATCTCGGAAAGTTGAATTTTATATTTTTGTATTGTATTGATTTCTAAGTTGAAGTTTTATTGATTGAACACCTTTGAGTTGAGGTGTTATCGACTTTGTCTTTGACCCTTGCTGACCACTTGTCTATCCTCGAAATGTTTTTTTGCTGTCAGATAAGTGTGATTCGTATCTGGGGAATGTGAGAACTGATCTTTACTCGAACTGTCCAAAACAGATCAAAGTCTTGAAATGTTTAATAAATCTTGATTATTAAGGGATATCAAAAGATTTTGTGATTTTGCAAT
>JAQFZU010002002.1:0-10952 GCA_034696185.1 Henia vesuviana | reverse complement strand
CATTAACCATTAACTTAATCTTAAATCAAATGTAATTTAGAATTGTCAACAATGCTATTTCCAGTTCATAATCAAAGGCCTGAAAATAAATGGGCATCAATTATCATGTCCTTAAAATTTCAGATCTTTAAATAAATTTATCGCATTGTATTAATCCTTTTCAAATTGCAGTTGTAAACCTACTCCTTCCACTAATTTTTTTCGCACGGACTTTATATCCTGTGAAAATTAGAACCATTAACATTTTAAATATTTTATCGCTTTTCTATTTTTTACTTCAACGGTGTTAAAAGTAGCAAAAATTTCTTCGATCTCTTTGCGTTTCTATTAAATGTTAATTTTAAATTTGAAAAAATTTGATAGAAAAAAATATTGACTCACACTCTCATCCGCGATTGAATCAAGATATTGTTGTTTTCGTGTTTTAACAGTAGGCATGTATACCTAAGTAGGAAAATACTGATTTTAAATGTACTACAATTAGGATTAAATTTATTTCTTACACAACCCATTTTTTCATTCACGCAATTTGCAAACTTTTCATCGTCCTAGAAATTAATTTTTGTTAATAGAATTATGTAAAAAAAATTATGAAATCTTTTTACATTTGGATTCTTTTTATCACATCCTCTTTCAGTTGTTTTGATCTAAATAAATAAACTTGTTGAGTTGAAATTTTACTTTGGAGTAAAATTGATAATTAAACGAACTTCTAGTGAAGTTTGAAATCAATTCCATTGACCAATGGTGACCGATGGGGTTAACAAGAGATGACCACGTCCAGTCCTGTCAGACCTTCCGAACGGGGAGGAAAACCACTCCAAAGAAATTCCTTAAGTTTAATGAAGAAATTTCTACAATTTCTCCAGTTATCCGGAGAAACATTAGGGTGAGGCGGGCGGGCTTGTCAACCCCATCGGTCAATGGAATTGATTTCAAACTTCACTAGAAGTTCGTTTAATTATCAATTCCATCTCCCTCTGGTGACCGATGGGGTTAACAAGAGATAACCACGCCTTGTCCCTCAGAAGTTTAGAGAACGTGGTTTCTCCTCCCCCCAGTAAATAGACACTGCCAAATGCAGTATGCAAATTAACCGCCGAATGGCGATTGAAAAATGGCGAACGAAATTTAAAAAGCTTTTACTTACGCCAGTAAACTTGCCAATTATTGGCGGCCCGCTCCGGCCCTGGCAAAAATATTTTATGGCCTTCTTGCCATGTGGCGCAGCCCGCTTCGGCTATGGCGGAAAACACTTCCGCCATCTTTGCATCGACAGGTGCGTATCGCACGGGGCTTTAACGCATTGCCGTGGCCTTGACAATGCAGAATAAACAAACGCCTACCATAAAATGTGAAGTGCAGCAAACTGCTGCCTTTTCTTGAACCCCTTTGGGTGTCCACTTCACATTTCGGGCAGACGACAAAATTTTTCACAACCTTACCTGACGGGATCGGAATTAGGTCTGAGGGACGAGGCGTGGTTATCTCTTGTTAACCCCATCGGTCACCAGAGGGAGATGGAATTAAGATTTTTTTACTTTCGCATGGAAGTCGCTGTTAATTTTGTCTTTTTCCTGTTAAGAAAAAAAATGTAATTAAATTGATTTTTTAAAAATTAGATTAAATTTTACAATCGTTGGATTTTCTTTTTTAAATATTTCGATAGCTTTATTTTGTTGTTTCATAATAATCTGCAATAAAAATACAAGAATAAAGTATACATGATAATCATTTATTCTAATATCTGAATCAAAGTCTATTTATTACCTGGTGCATTTTCATCAAATCGAAACATACCTATAACATTATTAAATAAATTTATAAAAATTTTTAAAAAATGGTTGAAAATAAGATGAAGTTTGTAGCTAATAAAAGTCATAAGAATTTGATAATTTAAAATTTTAATTTTACCCCATTTGCTGCTGTTATTACGCAACCTAAAAAAAATAAGAGAGAGAATGGTGACATGTTGCCTTGTTGGTGTATTATGGTACTGTGTAATTGTTAATATCTTCAGAAAGTAACAACTGCTGCGTGATCTAAAATCTATTTATTTCTAAAGAATATATTTCTAAAGAATTATTTATTTCATAAAATTCTATCAATACACTTGATACGGACAAAAGGCCTGAATTTTTAATCGTGACAAAAAACTTGAATAGAATGCATCGTATGCACATGATTCAGCGGTTGCATTGAAAAATTAAATCATTTTTGTTTTTTTATTGAGATTTGCGTTTATGCAATTTTGATTGTGTCAGTATTAAAAATATTGTTAATGCTTATTGCAATAATCGAATCAAACGTTCTACTTTAAAAGTATTTAATAAAAACTTGATTAGAAAACATCGGCATAACTACGGTAATATAATTACAGTAAAATATAACAATTCTTAAAATTTTGTTTATGACTGTTTGGTTTATACTATAGATTTGTATGTGAAATGACGGGTCTATATTTGTCAACCAAGTTGCGAATATGAGGCAGTTTTCTTTCATGAATAGGCAAACGGATGGCCAATACAAAAAGAGTGCTTGACAAGCAGCTGACTACTTTACAAGCGATTTACCAATCCAGGAAACAGAGACCACTCCGATGTGGTGAAGCAACCAATGAAATAAGCAGTCTATATAACCTAAACCATTGCTCGAATTACTTCTTCACATGTACCAAACTATCTGCTGATCAGGGACTAAAGCTAAAATGTACAGCCACACACAAGTGATTACGTACAAACTTCTGAGCTTTGCAGTTATAAATTTTGAAATTTCTGTTCTTAAAAATTAAAAGATCTGTCATTGCAATTTGTAAATTTATCAAATATTTGTTGCTGTTATAGATAGATATTATTGGAGCAATAGAACATCAATGTTATAAATAATTTTAGTATGAATGGTATATTACATTTCTGGTTAAATTGAAATTGAAAATAAATTTTATGTGAATTTTGTTTTTCACATTTTTTATCATGAAAAACGCTTTTTAATGAAAAATAGTTATAGATTTGTTTCAATGGCAGTCACGATTCACTTATTGAAATCAAAAAACGGAAAAATAATTCAATTCATATGCATATTGTTTATTTTACATACATTTTAAATTCATTAGTTTTTTTTCAAGACTTCAGACTCTTAATCTTTCAGGGCACGGCTGTAAAGGACATAAAATTATGTTAACCATTTACTCAAATTTTCCTAGTTTTACGCAGGTTTCGAGTGGTTACAATGTCAGTTTTAGGTAAGTAAAAATGTAAACGTTATTGGCCATTTAACTTCTGCTAAACTTTAAGAATTTCAGATTTTAAAATAAACTGTTTCATCGTATTAACTCCTCACAAACTGCGCTCATGATTAACTTACTCCTGTTACTAAAGTTCTTCTTATGTTCTCTACATCCTACAGGAGTGAAGACATCAATTATTAAAAAAAACATTTATCAATTTTAACTTTTTACTTTAAAGTTTCCTGTATTTTCTCTGTTAATAATATTTAAAATTTCTCTACGTTTCTATAAAATTCGAATAATAAATATAAAGTGGGATTTAAAAAATGCTCAACTCACATTCCTGTCTATGATTCCATTTCGATATATTTTTTTGATTGTGTCAACTGTAGGCATTGCTTCCTAAATATAAAATCATCTTATTTAACCGTTCTCAATCGAAATGAATTAATATCTTACATAGCCTGTGCCTTGATTTACACATTTAACTAAATCTCCATAGTCCTAATTAGTAATTTTTGTTATTAAATGTAATGTAATGTAATATAAGATCTTACAGTTGATGATTTTTGTTTCAATTGTCTACGACACAATGGTAAAGCTAGACGTTGCGTTAGTTCAAGTGCATCCGAAATAAACTTTACATCCTGTTAATTGAATATTATTATAATTAAGAATATTTGTTTTATGTAAATTATATTACAACAGATGGAGAACCTCTTTTGAGACTATCTACACGCTGTTGCCTGGCTTTACCAATGTGGTCTGCTAGTTCCTGTATTAGTAATTACAATTTATTAAGTGTAACATTGATATTAATTGCACTGCTTGAATTAAATTTTATATATAAATGTATTGTTTACCTTCGCCATTTTGTTTCCATCAAAACACAACTGTAACAATTAATCCAGAAACTTATGTAAATTTTTAGAAAGTGATGGTTTGTTACAAATGAAATAGAATTTTCTTAGCAAATATAAGTACTTATATTTGTATAAATTTAAATTTTATTTCATTTGTAAAAAAAAGTTTGATTGTGTTTTTACCCCATTTGCTGCTGCAATTATGCAACCCAAAAGAAAGAGCACAGAGAATGGTGACATTCCGTTGCTGGATGATTCTGCGGAATTGCGAATGTACTTCGATTCTATTTGAAAACTTTGCGTGGAATGTTATAGGGAAAACATGATAAAGATATTTTTATTTATAAAGATTTTATCAGTAAATAGATTTTACATGAAAGGTTCTGAATATTAATCATGGGAAAGTAAACTCGAAAATAAAGCAATAGCATATCAAGTATTAAGTTTATGCGAGTAGCTTATTCGAGTGCGTATAATAAAAGAAATTTACATGCAGTATATACGAAATCTAATAACCAGTTTTTTCCAGGGTCCAGATTTCGATAAGTATTACTTTTTTAATTTGAAAATGCTATTTACGGGTCTTAATTGAATTTGCTAGATTAAATAATATTTTACAAGTTAACAATGCTTGAACTTTTCTTAAAAATAGTGTAAACTTATAATTCTGTAGTTTTGATAAAAGGGAGGAGTTGTACTCGAAAAATTACATGAAATTTGTTGAAATATTTTGCAATCTTTGCTTTGTAAAATATTTTATTTTTCTGTAATTAGTGCATTTAGTTTTTAGTTTCCAACAAGTAGTAACCTCTCCGAACGAGGTTACTCGACAATCAGACGAGCTAGGGACATGAGATTTGTTTCAGAAAATTGTATTTAATGTCCTCTACATGTCTTCTATTGAAACATAATTTTAACGTTATCTGTTTTATTATTATTTGTTAAAGTCAAATAACATTGAAGGTTGTCATTGAAAATTGCAAGAATTAAGTTATAATTCAAATTTGGTCGGAAAACTCAGTTTTGTCATTCAGACGAATTGCTTTGAATAGTTTTGATTGGAGAGAGAAGTTTTATTGGAAAAATTACATGAAATCTGTTGAAATATTTTACAATCTTTGCATTGTAGAATATCTGCATTTTTCTGTAATTAGTGCATTCAGTTTCCAGCAAGTAGTGACCGCTCCGAACGAGGTTACTCGACAATCAGACGAGCTAGGAACTTGAGATTTGTTTCCGAAGATTGTATTTGACGTCCTCTACATGTGTTCTACTGAAACATAATTTTAACTTTATTAGTTTTATTGTTATTTGCCAAAGTCAAATAACATTGAAGGTTGTCATTGAAACTGAAGGTTGTTGAAAATGATATAAATAAATGCAATATTCTAAACACTCTAATCACTCTTACTAACAATGAAGTGGATTTACATTAGTGAAATCTAGCAAACATCTATATAGAAGTGCACGTTTTGTTTATATCTGAATAAATGTATGCCAGGCTTCATTACTCATCGTTCAAAATATCTGGTTGTTTCTGCAATTGAAACATTTTTAAGGTTTTATTACACATACGTTTTTGATAAATGCTGGTTTATTATAAAAGTGAAATAAAGTTAAATACAAAAAACCATATTAATCTGATCACATGTGCAGACTTCGTCCGTATGACTTGTCTCCAGTTTCAAATCAATCTCGTCGGTTTTTCTTTTATCATCCATTGCCTTTTCCTTTGCTAAGAAATAGTAGAAATGATAAAAATAAAATTTTAAAACATTAAAAAGTTATCAAGTTATCCCAGCTCATGAAGTCAGCTTTTAGCACTTTTCCTTTCCTGGGAAAGTTGTTTGGCTATTCTCATTCTGACATAAAGCCAAGACTATAATATACCGAGGGTCTCCATTTAGCAATAGTATGATCTTCCTCTCTTTTTATCCATTGAGGTTTCTGAAATTTTAGTTTATTTTTTATTTTGGTTGTGCTAGTGGTGTCTTCATACTGCTTGGCATTCACTAGGTTAACGCCAGTTTTATCTCAGCATTTGACTGTTTAAAATTATGAATGTTTGAAATTTTAGCTTGTGCTAAGTTTTGATGTGTATTTTGTTTGACTTAGGTCATATAAAAAAAATTTTGTATAGATTTTGATGTACATTTTTTTAAATTGAAAAAGCAAAAAATTTAAATATTTTATATGATCATTGAAGTAGTTATATAATGAATAATAATAGATGTTTAATTTTTTTAGAGTTTTTTTTATTTTTTTGTCATTGGATTTTGATTGTACAATGGTTAGTGGCAATTTCTTTATTCATAGCAGGTCTTTAAAAAACAATAAAAACATTTAATTGTAGTTTTTTCATTTTAATTAATTACTTACTAAATTGACTATTTTATCTTGCACACAATTCTTCTGTAAAATACAATAGTGTTTACTATTGTTAATTGCTAAATTTATATTATTTATACCAATATATCTGCTGTTTCACATGAAGCTATAGCACTAGCAATTTCTTGTTTGTTCTGAAAATATTGAAAAATTATTTTATTAAAATTAAGATTACTCCTTTTACATTCTCAGTTGCTTCTTTTAAGATGATCGCTTTTTCAGTTTCAAATGGTATTCGTATTTTCTGTAGAAAATTATTAATTTATTACATTGAAGTGAAACTTAGGTCTTACAATGCCTAATATTTCTTGAAAACAGGCTATCATTGCTTTGCCATCCTATGTTATTAAAAGACATATTAAAAATTAGTATTTTTATATTGTTTTCTAATTACATTTGGATTTTTCGTAATACATTCAACTTGAACTGTTTGTGACTAAAGATATAAATTAAATACAATTCAAAGAGATCAAATAATCACTTACTTTTCTGCTTACACATTCAAGGATCTCTGTTTCATTCTGTTAATTAGATGATCTCACATTACTAAAACTGATATTCAAAAAATTCTAGAAAGTCTTACAACTACAATTTCACACTGTTTTGTAATTGGTCCTGCTACTTTTTTGTATTCATCTATCATTTTCTAAATAAAAAAATTAAGGGACTTAAATGTTTATTTATGTGAATTATTACCTTATTAAGTCGTTGTATATCTTCAAAACATTTGTCTGGTATGGGACAAGGCTTTAGATATATGTATGTAATTGAGTTTTTATAATTATTATAGTAATTTAGTTATTAGTAAATACTTACACCATATATAATTTCTTCTTTTAGACAGTCATCCTGAAAATTAATTTAATAATTTAATGAGTAATACGTATGCGTTTGATTAATTGCGTAAATTAATACATTTTCTGATACTGCACATGGAGCTATAGCATTTTCAATCTCTTTTCTATTCTGTAATATATTGATAATTAATTTTTTTTTTTAATTTTTTTTTTTAATTAGTAACTTACGCTATCGGTGGCTTCTTCTAGGATTATTTTTTTCGCTATTTCAAACGGTATTCTTGTTTTCTATAATAGATTATAAGTTTGTTATTCCAAGTTTGAAACTTATTAAACTCACAGTGCCTAATTTTTCTTCAACACAGATTGTGCTTGCTGTATGATTCTATTAAATATGAATCTGTAAAAAATGTATTATTTATGGTGCTTATAATCACATTTAGAGTTTTCTTATTGCATTCTTCGCGAGTTGTATCAATCTGTATCAAAAATAAATTATTTCAGAAATAAATTGAAATTTAATACTTACTTTTTTCTTTATGCATTCGGTAACTTCATCGTCATTCTGTTAATAGATTTTATTTAAAAACATTTTAGTATTATCTAAGTATTTTAGATACATTAAATGTCAACAATTTAATTATTTATAGTTGTCATAAAAAACTGTCAAGTGTCATAAAAAATTCTTACTATTTGTGCCTTGCATTCTGCTTTTAGTGGGTCCAATAGTTTTTGATATTCATTCGCTATTTCCTGTAATATTATTGGTAAGCAATTCAAGTAATTTATTAAAATTGGTAATGTGATATATTACCTTATGAAGTTTATCAATGTCTTCAAAACATTTCTTTAAAAAATATTTAGAGTAATTTATAAGTATATTGGTTGTTAAAAATATTTAAATACCGTGTTGACACATGTAGATAAACAATTCCAAACAAGAAGAACAATAATGAGTAGCGGCATGATTATATTGATGGAACTTTGTAATGGAAAATTTATTGTCTAAGTTTTATTACTGATATTCACTGATTATACATTACAGTATCCGGTAATTAAAGTCTACAAATGAAATTTATTACATCTGCATTAACCATGAGATCAAGTTGTTAACAATTGGTTTTTATTACAAAGAAAGAAAGGATTATTGCTTATTTACAAGAAATTAGACTGGAAACTAATGAATAGAAATAATTATACATTTATCAAGTTAAAATCCTCATTTTATTCTCATTTGGTTACAATTTAATATTCAGTTTATTCACTAAACTTCTTGAATATTGCTGCGATTTCATCACATTTCTTTAAAAGAAGATTTTTTTTATTACAAGAGTCTATTTACACAGTTAAAACAATTGAAACTTACGTCTTTCAGTTGGGTACCAATGCAATGGCTGACTAGTGCCTATTTGATTTTTAAAATTGAAAATGCAATTTATGCAATTAAACATTTTGAGAGAAAAAAGCTTGGAACTTACTTCTTTTTTATCAGCGCAAGGAGCAATTGCAGCTTCAACGTCCTTCTTTCTCTATTCAAATTAAATTAGTTTGTAACTAATTAAGTAAATTGCATAAAAAGAAATACTCACGTTTTCTAAACAAATCGTAAGTGTGTCAGCTTTAATTTGATCGAAAGTTTTGTCACATTTCTGCAATACAAAGAATTGTTATCGTGCTTTTATTTGCCAAATGTAGCGCATTTAACTTACAACTCCTAATTTGTCGTGCGCGCACTTCCATTTTTCTTCTTCGGTCTGTGAAATTTGTTTTTTATTAAAACTACGGGATTTGCTACACTTACTTGTAATTAGAATTTACTTACTGCACTAGGATTTGCTTTTTTACATTCGTCACAACTGGATTTAAACTTTTGAATATAGTTTTGTTAAATAGTTTAGAATTAAATCATAAAGTAAGTTATTTTACCAGAGCCATGCTGCAATTGTGGAATGACTGTTAGGATAATTTTGTTATTATAATATATCTAAACTAATTATTTAAGTTTGACTTACCAGTTTTGGCATTTCTTTCTTGCATTTTTCTTTAAGTGGGGCTAGCTTTGCTTCATCTTCGCTAGACATTTTTTCCATTTTCTGTAGTAATAAGATGTTGCTATTAATTTATATGATTTTTTAATGATTTAAATTACTAACTAACTTTTTCCATTTCGCCATCTTTGAAACATTTCTGTAAAATATAATATGATATGGTTTCTGTTATTAAACTGCGATCTAATGATAGTAAAAGATACTTACATCTGCTTCAGTAAATGCAACAGAGGCTATGATAACGATAACAATAAAGTACTTCATGATTGATATTGTATTAATCAGTATCTAATCTTGCAATGATTTGGATTTGGCTTATGTACAAAATTTTATGAAAGATCCAGGATATTCTATTGTAATATTGTTGACAGGAAAATCATTCAATTTTCTTTTTTGTAAGAAAAAACTTTTTTTGTAATGTAAATTATATTTACAAAATTTTACAGTGGTGTTGTATAATGATAGAATATTTTAAAAAATCATGAGATATTGATTGCACACGCAACATCTTAGTAAATTTTGTAAACAACTCATTCAGAAAACATTTTTACCTTATCAGTCTAGGGCCCATAAAAACCTAAATCCGGCACTGATTTTTATATCTTTAATAATAAATAAAGTCAAGTAGTCTTCACTATAATAAAAGAGAATATGCAAATAGATTTTAAGTTGTTTCATATAAACAAATTGTGCAAATTTTTTTAGTTTTTTTTTTTATACAGGTCACTTATTGATTCTGTTAATGTTTCACAGTGATTGTAGGAATAACATACTATTTTATACTTTTAAAATGAAAGTTGTGTAGTTTGATAACATAATAATTAACTTGTTGCTTTAAGAACTTATATCAACCAAAGTCAGAATAAACTATCAGATCTATATTTGTTATAATTTTGTTATATGTTTTAAATTAGTTCTACAGTTGAATTTCATGAAAACATTTTATTTTAAATCTTTTGAAATGAAATGTTTATGCTTTATGTGTAATGAATACATCAGCTAGCTGTATATGTAATTTTTGTTTGAGGTTTGTGACCATTCGTTCTGCCGCCGCTTGTATACGGATTCCAGACAGAGGTATTGCAGGTGGGGCATGTGTATAATTTGGGACGGACGCGAGATTTATAGGTTGCCGAGCCTTTATTATCGGCCGCAACCTGCAATCACCGTCACGCTCCCAACGTTTTCTAAGGTTCGCCGGCCTCATACCGGTATCTATGATACCGATACGAGGTATGAATATCTTTGACACACTAAATGGCTAAGTGGGGTAGCCGTACACGGCTCAGCCCCCGCACAACGTTCCCCACGCCCACCGCATGGCCACCTGAGCAACCCTGCTCATCTCACCCTCTTAGCCAGATAATTCCCCTGTCAGATCACTCGAATGGGGGATAACCAACTGTCCTTAATCCCGGGGTTGTGCCACCTCAGGTGGTGCAATGGACGCGCCCCGCGGTCACCTACCAGGATCCATGCTGCCCTCTAGTGACAACTGGTCACAGGTTTATTAAAAGTTAATCAATCTATCTATCTATCTATCTATCTTCTATTATCTATTACTATAAAAGGATCATGCTGTTTTGGGGTTTACCTGTTATGCATTCATTGCTGCTGCTGTGTTTGGAAG
>JAQFZU010002001.1:0-10954 GCA_034696185.1 Henia vesuviana | reverse complement strand
CCATGTGGGGTTAAGGCACTCATTATGTCATAACCCTACCTATTGACAATAGATTACGGTGATTTTTTGTGACGTCGGTTCGGTCACTGCCGTTGTAATCGATAGTTAAAAATTCGAGAAAATTCACTTTTTCAACTGTTGGAATACAGGCAACACTGTCGCCGGTCACCTCAGCAGTTTTTCGCAACTTTATTAAGTTTTTTTGGATTTATTACGATGCCACCAGTAAGTTTATCGAAATAAAATTATTTTAAGTGCATAAATTTTACTGTTTGATTGATGGCCGGGGGTTTTTAACTTCTGACCGCCGATCATCCGACGAAGTGGAAGTTTGACTGCCGTGCCGAGTGCATGACAGTGCCGAGGGTTTCTCCTTGACGCTGCCGAGCGCTGGGTCGGAGGTCATTACGAATGCACTGCACTTGAATTAATATTCCTATCCTGTTTTCTATAAAAAATAAATAAAAAATTCCTTTACTTTTTTACCGAAAACTTTATTCCTCGTCAGTGTAACGGACCCATCGGCGAATTTTTCGCCGATAGGCCTATCGCACTGATAAAATTTCACCAAAAACTTTCAAAACTATACGAATACGAATTCGTTATATTTTTTTTAAATATGACATTCGTATCTTTTTAACAATACATTGCCAGATTTTTTATTTTTATAATAAATCTGTCATTGTTAAACGAAACTATGAATAAATTAATTCCCGTGTCCGCCATTATGACGTCACACAGAAATTCTCTTCTCTCGTATTTCTATTAATAAATTCTTTTTTATTAATGAACTATAAACAAATATATGAAGCAATTATTTTTTCTTTGCTTTATAAATTTACTTTTCCTAAATATAATATCCAAATACATGACGAAATCCGTGGTGCTCCTCATGCATCGGAAGTGCACGATTCCGTCACTAGATGGCGCCACAAAGATTCATCAACCAAGGCTATCTAGTAGCGTTTTCATATCACACATTTAGGATTTCGTACGAATTTTCAAGGATTTAATAAAGATTTTTGTTTATTTTTTTGTTATATCTACTTGACTACTTTTCTCTTCACTTTCCTTGCAACTAAAATTTTTTATTATTATTTAAAAACTAACAATTATGAGCGAGTATGGTGACTGACCATTGCACTTTGGTTGGTAACCATGATTACTTGTATTAAACTCGGTTTTTACACTTGAACAATTCTTGGTGTTGGGACATTAATTGATGTCTTGCCGCGATGGATTGTTTACATTAAACATACATTATTGCGTAAAAAAATTTTTTTTTTCGCTCATCTTTTTGATTATGAATTTTACTAATCAATTTTTTTTATATCTTTTCAGAAACGTTCTAACCATTCCCAGTTGCGCAGGAGGGAGGAGGAGCTTGAGGTAGAGCACATGGTCATTTGTGCCATATGCGTGGGCCTCGGTTTCCTCATCCTTCACCTGACAGGAGCCAACTTGCAGTGCGGTAACTGCTTGGGGTTGGGATGGGTCCCTGAGGCCCTCCCGACCTCAGCAGCAGTTACTCGTCACTTCGACGCACCGGGAATCTTTTGGCGGGGTTGAGGATGGAACTCTATGTTCCACTTGTTCCCGACGATGGACTCCCGAATTAAAGCTCTGAGGCAACAAGGCCTATTGTGGCCTGCTACAAATCCTAGACCTCTGACCGAGAAGCAGGTTGCACGCAGACTGTGGGAAAACGAGGAGTTGCCAACGTGGCACCCAATGTGCGAACAGTTCGACGCACAGGAATCGGAGGCCATGGGCACCTCTCAACCCACCGCTGCGAACCCTGATCCTCAGCCGAAGGCAGGAACTAAACGTTCTCGTTCGGTCGTATCACCGAGGGGCAACCCCATCATATACGAGTCAGACGAAGAAGAAATTGCAAAGGCTAGAGAGCGCTACCCCGACCTCTTGGAAGATAGGTTAATCATCCGGGCGCGGGCAACACTTCGTAACCGCATTTGCGAGAAGGCTAAAAAGCAACAAAGAGCCGGCGAGAAGACGACAGGTCACGCACTACATTGTGAGACTGGTGGTCCCCTCGCCGACGATTCGAAGCCCGCTTCAGAGGAGATAGAAGTGTCCCATTCCCCTCCTCACTCCTCTGAACCTCCTTCACCCATTTCCCAGGTGATATCCCAACCGACGTCACCTGAACCCCGCCCCTTCTCCCCGATTGCATCAACTTCTTGGGCTGCGGCGACGGAATTAGAATTTCCCTCAAGTCCCGCCGCCGTGACCGAACAGGAAGATCCAATGACGATTAGAGCACGGGAACTGGTAGCGCAATTCGCGGCAGACGCGAGAGAGCGAAGGTCCAACTGGAATGACTTCCGTTGGGAACTCGTCCCCTCGCCTTCCCCGAATGTGCTTAGGACCCATTCATGCAATGCCCGCTCCTCAATGGCGACATGCTGGCTCGGATTGCCCCCAGGGTAGTCACAATAAATCCGACCGCTGTCATTGCGTGGAGGACAGAACTAGCTGTATGAACCGCGCTACACATGCTGTGGTGCATATCGACGATCGCGAATCGGGGCCCATATTTAACAACATGTACGATAGCCTGCGCGCGTTATTAAGGCACAAGGTACAACCCCCCTCCCTCGTCGTTGTATTCGCGCACAACAGCTTATTCTGGCAATAAACCGCCTGATAGGGTCTCTCGCCAACGATTGGTTGGAGCGGCTTTTGCCGCTAGAAGCTGTCGGTGTGGGCACCCCTTTCAAGATGGACTCCAATGGCGTACCGGTCAAGCGCCATCATCTTACCAAGAAGGACTTCGGATGGAGATCGCTATCCAGAGTCCAACCTGGCTATGATGACGATTGGCCGATACCACCCCGGCACAAAGTGCCTAAGCATACCCCACGATGGGCAACGAATGCCCCGCCACCGCCTGTCCCCTTACCCGAATTTCTGAGTTGAGTGGAGGCCATGCGGGCAGAGGAGAGGAGGTTGGAAGCAGAGGAGCGAGAAACTCCCCAACCCTCAGCCAATCCGCTCAATCTGCCAGCAGGCCGCCATCAACCAATAGAAGGATGGGGAGCGCGAGTCTCACAACCCGCGAGTTTCCAACCTCCTAGGCTCGCCTTGTCGCAGGAAGAGAAGGAAACAGTTACAGCGTTTGCCACTCTCCTTACAACTACCCCCCCTCTCGGTTTTCCTCTGTTGGAGTCGCAGGAATCATCACTGATTTTTGTGTCCTCATGAGCTGGTATTGCAAATATCGTGTCCAACTCCTCCCACAGAGTCGGAAGAGCGAGAGTCGCTTTCTGCGACTTTCACTCCTCTCACTTTAACCCCTCCCACCCCTGAGACAGGATCACCACCGCCGCAACCGACGAATTCTCCGAGAGAGAATTTATCGGGTGCGATGGAAGAGATCTCTATCTCTACGTCTGAGGAAGTGTTCATTTCCACCGAGGAGGTAACCATCTCAACGACAGAAGAGGCCACCGCTTCTACTGCCGAAGAAATGGAAACCTCCCCTCAGTAAAAATCCCCACCTCTTTTTATTTTTTTTTATTCTTTACCCATAGAGATCCCAGTCAGGATCCCCATGTCGTTTGAGGTCTAAACCAGGACCCTCCGATTTTTCCTCTCCGGTTGCCCGAATTTATGTTTTCATCATTTTTGAACCTGGGAGTTCCAGTTCCTGTTTTCCGTGCAGCCGAGACGACGGCAAGAAGCCATCGCTGTTGTCGACCCACGCAGAGGCACCCATCAAATTGATTCAGCCCACCTGCGTGTAGTGTTTTTTTTTATGTTTTTTTTTTTAATTTTTGTTTATTTTAATTATTCTGTTTTTTTTTATTATTTTATTTATAAGTTTATCATTTGTTTGCAAAAAATTAATTTTTTTTTGTGTGTGTATTGTTTTGTTTGAAAATTTATCATCGTTTTAGGGCCACCGCGATTTGCACTACATCGCTCGGGCCCACTGCTTTCTTGTGTTCGCCAATCAAAATTTTTAAAAATAGTGTGCCAGGTGTGGTCGTTTTCGCCTCACCCCTGCTCGCCCGTTCGTACTGCCGTAGTTAGCCGCCTTGCTCTGGTCAATGCAACTAGGGGGGAATTGTGACCAGTCGTCACTAGAGGGCAGTACGAACCCCCGATCACATGATCTCTGGGGCGCGTCCATTAGCACGACCTGGGGGGCTCAGCCACGAGGAACAGAGAGTCTGCAACCGCCGGTCTTAGCGATAGGATGGGCGGCGCAGATCTGGCTGTTCCAACCGTCATCATGACGGACAGGGCTGCCCAGGACGTTGTGCTATGGGCGCGGTGGTGTACGCACGGTGGCTGAGAGTACGTACGATCATCCCACGTAGCCGGGATGCTGGTAGCAAAGTTACATGGCTACAGGGCGATAGCTTCGGCTATCGTCACGTGGCCGGCGAACCGAGAGAGTGAGTGGGAACGAGACGGTGAGGTGCGTCGCGGCCAATTACATAATAAAGACCTACACACACAACGTTCATGCGTCTGTCTCCATTTATTCACTGTGGCAGTTATTATGAATCTGTTGCGCTAGGGACCGTGTCTAGCCGCCAGTGCAGTAAGAACCGTCACAAGTATGATAAAATTCCAATGGAAAAAAGCGGCAAATTTGAATCTAGATTGGAGATCAAAAAATAAAAAGGAGAGAAAGTTGTCTCTCTTCAGGACTGGGCAGCCAAAATCAAAACTCTCTCTTAATTCAGAGTTCTGCAAAAGGTGTTTCACAGTTGAAGATCTCTAAGAAATGGATTTGAATCTCTGGAATATTCAATATTCTATGAGTACTAATTTAAAGCGTTTTTGGAGCATACTCAATTCAAAATTTTGATGCCACATCTTAGAAGTATAAATCATGGCCTGAAGAAGTTTAAATGACTACCATAACTTTTAAGACACACAACTAAGCACATCCGAATATGACAGCACCTATTTTCCATACATGCGTGTTCGCATGCACAAACGACAGAAGGTAGTTTACAATCAATCATTATATCAAATCATTTTTTACAAATAGTAAATTTTTAAAAAGTTTTAAGAGTAATATAAATATTGCATAAATTTTACAAATAAGCATTCTTAATAAATTTGTAATTTGTAAATTAATAAAAACACATTTATTAACATTTCCTCCTAAAGAAAGGAAAGACTAATTGGTTGATTGGTTGATTTGTTCTATTGCTTTGGCTAAATACTGATGTTAGTAGGCTCTCATTTTTTAACAAATTAAACTTATAACAATTTAAAGTTTACAACACATCCACGATAACCGATTAATAGGGTTACTATTAGCAACATCCACCACAATTGCTTTATTTAGGGTTCAATATTTACAAACCATGGAGTGGATTAAACAACGTAAAAAATTTTGAATAATAATTTCCAGTCTCAATGATTTCACAGCATTAAGTGGTAACTAATTCGTCAGCTGATTATGAAATAAAATTTTAAAGAGATTCAATCATAACTAAGACAGAAGTGAATTTATCAATAAATCATGCAGGTATAGTGAATGAAGTGTAATAAGATTTTAATGAACTGAATTAAGTTGATAATTTACATTGTTTAGAGAATAAATTCAAAATCTGACAGTTGGTCATTAAAAACTAATCTATCTTCGATGAAAACTGAAGAATCAAGCGAAGAAAAAAAGAAAAAACAATGTGATATAAAATGGGTAATTTGTAAATTCAAAAACCAAAACTTATTAACCAATTCCCGATCCGAGTGCTCAATTCCAAGAATAAAATTATATTCAGATTTTTATGTGGGAAACTCGTTCAGGTAAGTTGCATTAAAATCTCCCTTAAAAAAATCAAAACAAAATTTCTCATAATTATTTTTATCCAGTTGTTCAACATTATACATGCCGCATCTTCCTCCAAAATACAATTACAAATACAATTCTCCGTCATGCCACAGACCCAAAACTGTGTCAGTGCAAGTAGCGATCCAAGAAAATATCTCTACCGTTTTGGTGGCAATAGGCAAAAGATGCAACAAATTCATGCTCCACGTCTTCTTAAACGATCGTGGAATTTGGTCTTTGGGCCAAGAGATTCCAATTCCGGCACTAACGAAAAGATCGATAGTAAGGTGTGGCCAATGTCTGTATTTCATTGGCGGAGAATATGACGACCTGTTTGAACTGAATAGACAACCCAAAAGCAGGGATTTATTTAAATATAACATTCGGACTGAAGAACTTGTACCTGGACCAGATCTTCCATTTGGACGATGTTCTTCTGCAGTTTGCATGTGGGATAATACTATCTACGTTATAGGTGGAATTAGTACGTACGACTGTCCTTTGACTTCCGTAATTGCTTACAATGTTCTGTGCAAATCGTGGCGTACAATTCAGCCATTGAAATATCCAAGACTAAATTCGGGAATAATTGTCATTAATGGCATCATATACGTTATAGGTGGTCACACAGTTCACTGCGAGTACTTATCAATAGAAATTGATTCTGCCTGGGCCGAGTTACCAAATTTGCCCAAATTTTATAGGGATCTTCCAATGATTGCTACTTATTACGAGGATAAAGTAATTGCATTTCGCAAATTTCGACCAGACCGAGCAGTGGTTCTAGATAAACAAAGAGACGAGTGGATCGTTGTCCGGATTCAAGGAAAACCGCCTATCGATATTGAAGATTCGGTTACGTATGGAAGATCGTGTTTTGCGGTGATGAGTGGTGGACAAATATTTGAATTGGATCTGAAGAAATTTAAATGGCATGAAGTTGTTAGCTGTCCAAACACATTGAGTAAAATTTATCACATTATTTGCATAAATTTGCACAAAATAAAATGATTTTATTAATTGTCTTAAAGTTACATAAACGAAAAATAAAGAATAAATGGATAAAGTTTAAATTATTTTTACTGTGATTGGTGCATTATTTTTGCTAACAATGTTAATAATCAGCCATACAAATAATGAAATTATTTCTAGCAACCAAATATCGGCAAATATAAAATGATTAAACTGAAGAGATGTACTTGTGGGGGATTGTATAAGGATAATGATATATTTTATGACGCTATTAGTAATACGGAAAACGACGATGACGAAACGACAAAACTGTTAACGAAAGAATATTTGCCGGAGAGGATCAAATCATCTCCCAATAAATGTACTTGTTATTCGCAACACGAACCAAGTAAATCCAAACTTGTCAAGTACAACATTCGCGAGCAAGTACAGCAGTCCGAATCCGAATCGGTTCATTCAAAATGTGTAAAATATAAACCACAGGAACAACCCGAACCAACTCAACTCAAATGTACTAAATCTAAGCCAGACCTAGTTCATTCAAAATGTATTAAATACAAATCATACGAACAGCCAGAACGTGTTAAACCTAAATGTACAAAATCTAATCCGTGCGAAAGGCAACCAGAATCGGAATCGGAAGCAGAATCAATTCATTCGAAACCAGTAAAGAGTAAATCGTGTGAGCGGCAATCAGAATCAATAAATCAAAAACCGTCAAAGATTAGATCGTGCGATTGCCCACCAACCCCAGAACCAAATGATCAGAAACCGTCAAAGATTAGATCGTGCGAGTGTCGACCAAAAGCAACTCGTACTAAAAACGTAATGTGTTGGACGTGTAAATGTCATCTATTACCAGAACCAATTGATAAGAAACAGTCAAAGAACAGATCGTGCGAGTGTCAAACGGATCCAACTCCCACAAAGCACGTAATGCGTTGGTCTTGTAAGTGTCAACCAGAACCAACTTGTACAAAACACGTTAAGAGTAAACCAGAACCAACTTGTACAAAACACGTTATCACTTGTAAACCAGAAAATGCGAAAATCGTTAAAAGTCAAAAGAAAGCAAAATGTTCGTGTTGTGTGAAAAACTCTAAACCAAATGAGCAACAAGACCGAGGTTCTCATAAACTTTACATAGTTAGTCCAGTTCCAAACAGTAGTGGAAAGTAATGAGTATTAATTAATGGTAATATTCTGACGAGTTATTTTTATATTAATTCTTTAAGTACAGGAACGAATATATTGATCCGACGACAACTATTTTTATTTCTTGTTTGACCGCTTTGTGTTGTTGCTGTTGGATGTTTACGTTACCGAGATTGTTTAATGCACTTTGAATATATAACTTTTATTTATTTTGTACTAAAGTTTTAAAATTTATATGAATGAAATGGATTTCGTTTAAGTTTTTGCTGCCTTTCGATTATCTCTCGTTTTAGGATTTTCTTGTACGTGTTGACAACGAACCAACAGCATTGCTAAAGAAAATATTAATATAAAATTTTCCAATTAAAATTAAAGAAAACTAACCGTAATTACGGCAAAAATTATCTTTAAAGCTCCTAGTTTATCCTATATTTGAAATCTAAATTTAATGACACAAATTAAAATAAAAAATGTTAACATTGCTACCCAATACAAAATGAGCAGCAAAACGAGCAAAATGTCAAGTAGAACAATTAAGTTAATTAAAACAGTAGTCGTAGTTACGTACTGAATATTTTTCTGTGGAAAAATAATTATTGTTTCGTTTAAATATACATAATGCAATTTAATACTTACAAATTTCATTCCGAGAAGTAAACAAAATAAGGCTATAAGACTAATTATTGCAACGACAACGTGAAAAATGCCAGCAAACCGCAATGCTGAAAATGAATTGGATATTATTGAATTAAACTCGCTTTTATATGCACAAAACCTTGAACGATATTTGCAAAAACAGGTCCAATAATATACTTTGGTCTTTCGGCCGAAGCGTAAAGCCAAATGCCAAACATGCAGTGAGAAAGCAAATAATAACCCTACGTGTAAAACGATTTAACCGTTATTAATCGTTCGATATTGTAAAGAAATTAAATGATCAGAATTTACAAATATATAAAATCCAACAATTAGACATATATACTCCCAAATTTCTCTCCTAGATCTTTTATAATATTTCTTATGCGCGAACCAAAGAACCTTAGAAAAACCATCCATACTAAAGATAATTAAACAACAATTGCACCATTCGCATCATTGTTTATATTTTAATAAATAACTATAATATTTTGTTTTCTTTCTAATTATGTACATGTCAAACAGAAGCAATATTTCCATCCACAACTGGCATATCCATGTAATATATCAATCCTCACTTACAAGCCCCGCAAAGGCCAATAAACCCATCGTCGCAACTTAACAGTATAAATACGAGCGACGAAACGAAGATTCGCAGTCCAACAGTCAGTAGTCACTATGGGGCTAAAACTTTCATTGATTTTAATTTCCTTTTCTTTATGTCTATTTTGCACAGATACCGCCACTCCTAAAACGAAAAACATGAAAGCTATGATACGACAACAACGACTCATGTTGTCATCGCTATTGAGACAAGGTCGACAATTCCGTATAAACTTAAACAACGTATTCAGATACCTAATAGCAAATGCGGCAAAGAACGATCTTCAATTCAGATGTTCTGGAGGAGGTGGAAGTGGAGGTCTTTTTGGAGGTCTTCTACCAGGTACTGGAGGAGGTTCCGGGGGCGGTTCTGGAGGAGGTTCCGGAGGATGTTCGGGAGGAGGTTCCGGAGGATTATTTGGAGGTTTATTTGGTGGTGGTAGTGGTGGAAGTGGTGGAAGCGGTGGAAGCGGTGGAAGCGGTGGAAGCGGTGGTGGAGTTAGTGGGGGAGGTAGTGGGGGATTATTTGGTGGTGGGAGCGGGGGATTATTTGGTGGTGGGAGCGGAGGATTATTCGGTGGTGGAGGGAGCGGTGGATTATTTGGGGGGTTGTTAAGTGGTGGTGGTGGTGGTGGGGGAAGTGGTGGATTGCTCGGTGGTTTGTTGGGAGGTGGAGGAGCTTTGGGTCCATTGAGTGGATTATTAGGAAGTCTTGGAAGCGTACTCGATAATTTATTATCATCACTTCTCGCGTTACTAACGAGAGTGCTTATGAGTCTTGCGGGGTCATTGATATTTGGTTAATTATTTATGAATTTAATTTATGAATCGCTTGTTGTAATATGTTTGCGTAAATAAATGTTGTTTGGCAATAAACTGTTGTATCTTATTATTAAATTATACGTGCGAGTAACTTATTATCAATAGCAACGATATTGTTTATGTTCAAATGACATTTTTTTTGTTTAGTTTATTGGAACTTTTTTTTGCATCTACATTTCCTTAATACAATACAGAAACTTACATTAATATTTTAATGACAACTAAAATATGATGCTACACAACAGTTGGACACCAATTTGTTTTTTTTTTGCGACCAAAAAATGTGAGATTAAGTTGGAAGATAAAGATGAATAGCTCGAAAAAGGGTCATCAGCTAAAATTTGGATAAAAGAAAAATGATAAGATTGAATGAGAAAAATGTATTGTTTTCGTCTACAAGTACAAGATTGGTTTTTTTTTGTTTTTTTCGACCCTTCATCTAGACATTTAAAAAAAAAATGTCAAATAATAAAATAAAAAATGAAAATTGGTGTAGCTATTATACAATGCCTCACAATTTACAAGTCTTGCACAATTGAAATTAAAAATATAAGCCAAGGATGTTTGAAAAATTAATAATTTCCTTATCCCCCTAATCAATTAATACTCGATATTTTGCTTTTGTACGACAACCATCTGATACAGACGAAGAAGTCGAAATGCACGAACAACAAACTGGCCGGTGTTTGATAATAAATAATAATAATAATAATAATAATAATAATAATAGTTTATGGGTAATCATTAGAAAACATCCTGCAACATTTATTTTCATTACAATTTTTCAAAATTCATCCTTGGTAAATTTTTTTTCCCGTATTTTTTTATGTTGTTTTAAAAAAAATTTGAGAAAATTCTCACTTCAATATTACAATAATAAAAAAAGATATTTTCATATTTTTTTATTTTATTTTTTTTTTTATTTTTATATATTTTTTTCCTAAT
>JAQFZU010002000.1:0-10955 GCA_034696185.1 Henia vesuviana | reverse complement strand
ACCTAATCTGGGCTAAAATATAGCGTAAAATCCATTTCTAATGTTTATTTATTCACTTACTTACATTTAGAGTGGTTTTCAAATTGTTTTTCCATCGATCACACTTCGATCGGACGTCCATCTTAGATTTTCTCAGTTTGGTGATGACGTCTCAGTTTGGTGATGACGTCTCAGTTTGGTGATGACGTCTCAGTTTGGTGATGACGTCTCAGATTGATGGTGACGTCATAACGGGCCGATCAATCGTATGCATGACCACGACAACGACCACGACGACAACCACCATCCTGGCTTTAATATTATAGATAACACAAATATGATGTCATATCCGATTGTAAAAAGCAACTTATACGACTTTTAAAGTCGTATAAGGTATTGAGCTTTGAACGCAGCTAATATAAAATATATTTCAAAGAGTTGCTAGTTTTAATTGGTGTCAGTGCTTTAATTAACTAATAATATATTTATTTAAATTTGTAGCGATTGGAGTCCGTGGTACCTTTTTGTGAGTTAATTTCACCTCAAAATTTAACTGGCTTTGACAAAACCCATTCTCAACTAATCAAAACTAATAAAGAGTTTAATAAATATTAAACAATTTACTTTTCTTTTATTTAATTCTTGTCTTCTCAGATTTCCTTGTCTGTGCAGAGAAATTCCTTTAAGAAGCTCTTTAGCGATATTGAAACAAGTGCCAGTAATAAAACACAAGGGTAAAAAGTACATAAATATAAAAAGGAAAATAAAGTAGCCGCTACGAAATTGATCTGAAAACTTATCGAAACACGTGACTCGTTGAATGCTACCATATTGGCTGTAAAGATCACTTCCCAATGCGTAGGCGCCGTTTAAATTCGGAGATGCAACTATGCACGGAATGAGCCACGTGGCAAGCAAAATAATCTTAGCTCGTCCTTTTGAATGATAAATCCGCCACTCGAACGGATGAACAATAGCAGAGTGTCTGAAAATAAAAAAGTTGACTATTTTAATTTCGTAACATCAAAAAAAATAAAAAAAACTTATCTTTCTTCATTTGCGCTGAAATTTAATAAAACACAGTGGGGAAGGGCCTTAAGTACGAGGAAAGGCCTAAATTTGTCTACTTTTTTAAATATTAAAACTTTTCTAATTTAAAAAAATATTTTATTAAAAGCCTCGCAACCTTAACGTTACAAACCAAATTAAAGATTCGTTAATTCATTGGTAATTTAATTTTTTATCTTTTAACTTTTTTACACACACACAATGTCTGATGTTAAATCTTAAGAAAAAAAATCGAGCAAACATGATAATGTAATCACTAGTTTTAACGGAAAAGAAGTTTAGCAAAGCAAATTGGATTTCCGAGTGTGCCGAGGGTCACTTCATCCCATTTTCTCCATCGAGATTTTAGACGCGATTGTCAATGTTAAAATTTCGATTGTTAATCTTTAGAGATAAAATGTCATTGGGTGCAAGAGGTCGGCGATTCGATTCCCTGAAGGAAAATTGTTCTTTTCATTTGTCAGCAGTTGAAAATTGCTATATTTATCATTTTAGTACACTATATATATAAAAAATTTTGAAAAATTATTTCCACAATGGAATTATATCCCAGTGCGATGAGATACGTTCATTGATTTACTGTGACGTCAAACTGACATTTGTCTGATTCAGTTTCATTTTTAGCCGAGTGTTAAATGACTCAAAATGAAGTATACACATGAAATAATAACTTTATTTACTTGTTAATTTAATTAAGCTTATCAAAATAATCATCTCTTGTAAAATTTAACGAGATAACATTGACTCGTGAAAGAAAACATTTGTTTTTCATCATCAAATGCTGTTTAATCATAAAGTGAAATTTAATCTCAACATAAACCACTTGAAAATTAATTAAGACCATCAGGTTTTACAAGCTTCAATTTGTGGTAATTTACTTTTCTAAACAAAAAAAAGTCGAAATGTTTTGGGTGTAGGATTAGGGTTAAGAATAGAGTTGTTGTATAGTTATTTGCTGCAAACCATTAAACGGCAATAGAAACGGTCGTAAAAGATGAGAGAAATTGTTAGGTGTGTTTCAAGCGAGTCTAATAAATAACATTAGTCATTAACAGTTTTCGATTGTGTTGACACAAAAGAAAATCGAGTCATTCGCCCGCACCTACGCTCTAAAGTCAAATGATCCTTTTTGATGGATTTACATCGTTAATTCGCAACAAGAGCAAGTTGATTCCCTGCCCTTAAAAGCATGAAGAAAAATGCATCGCGTTTCAGGTCATTTCCCTCGCAATTAACTCGAATGATCAAAGTGGCAAAGTCGACGAAGAAAATGTTTTTGAAAACCATTAAATATTTACAAAACAAAGATAATACCGAAATTAATGAATGTCCTACATGCATTTTAGATGAAAAATGATTTCAATGGATTGCAAGATGTGTTGACCTTTGTGTTTAGAGTAAAATTGCCAAAATTTATTATAGGAAATTTCGAGAATTTTTTGATCAAACTAACCTCAAAATAAAATTGCTCGTGTTAGAGGTAAAGTGAAAGCTAAAGTGACGACGTTAATTGACCAATTTGAGACTGTTCTAACGAATGACTGTAATAGAATGTGGCAAGACGAGGTAAAAGTTTTGTGTTTAAGAGGCTGTTGCAAACCATCTACACGTGCGTTTCTATGGCAACTGCTAAGAATATTAGGAAATTCCTCTCGCGAATTGATGCTGACTTTACTTAATATTTTTTTCATTACACTTAAATAAGTCCGTAGAAAACAGAGCACGTAAAAGAAACGTGAATCTTTGTACAAGTGGGATTGAAAAATTGAAAACAAAAACACGACTATAAAAACAATTTAAAAAGAAAAATTAAAATAAACCAAAGATTTTTTTTACATTCTAAAAATAGAGACAGGCAAATCAGCAACTACATAAATTGTTTATAATATCGAGTTTATACTAACGCCCATTTACACAAACAATCAACACTCACAAATCTAATCAAGAAGGCCTTCAATGAAAGATTTAAACTGCCCATACCACTAACTCTTTCAATAATAAAGTTAATTCTATCAATTCCTTTACCCCCCTCCACCCAACAAAAAAAACCACAAAAGTAGATGGAGGAAGTCCTTTATTCGTTTGATGTTTCGTATGGATTGAAATGAGACAATTGAGGGAAGAAGCAGCTGGTCAAAAAGATAAGCCTAATGATGATTTTCACTATGAAAAAGTGTCACATATGATATATATCAGCTAATTAATTAATACCTTCACCATCGTTCTAAGTTCAAACAAAAGTTCAAATTTAATGATAAAACTGCCAACCAATAATGTATTTTATCTTTTAACTGATGATTTGCAGCTCTTTAACCAACTCATTTATCAACTCTTCGATGTATTCCTTATAAAGTTCATTATCGAGAAATCGAGACAACAATTCCTAGTATTCACAAAATTCAATAACAGAAATAAATGGTCAAAACAACTCGTATAAAATCGTTAGTTGTTATCTCGATCATTTACAGTAGAAAATAACCTGAGGAAAATACTATAAAATTCTTTTATAATTTCTCAATCGATACAAAGGACTTTTCCTTCGGCATCATATTAATTCTGATAAATCACATACTAGGGAATTATAAAAAAAAAGTAAAGAGTTAAGTGATACGCATCCGTCAATTTTTAAAAACCATTTTCCTCGGTGTATTTGACGTGTGGGCTTTAATGCAGATTTCGGTTAAACTTTTGCGGTTGCTTAAAAGGGCCAAACGGCCCAATGTTATAATTAACTCCCATGCAAAACAAAGTCAATATGCAGCGAAGCAATTTAAAGTTGCCCCTTAAGAGAGTCCACTTGTGTTATAATTATCTTCCCTGTGCCAACAACGTTGCAATCGCATTGCAACTTAAACGTCGCGCCAGGTTTAATAAAAACTAAATAAATAAATAACTATTTCTTACTACACCCAACTATTTGTCTAAAATCTTGTTTATATTTATGTTAGATCGATGTTGATAATGGAAAAAATTGTTTTCAATTCTGAATGGAAACGACCTTAATGTAAATTTAATTCTAGAATTTTATTTTTTTTTTAAAGTTTTTTTTACTCGACTTTTTAATGTAAAAGTTCGTTTTGCAGAGTTTGGACTACGTGGCATGGTTTTTGTATAATTTTTGTATAATTAGTTTAACAAACCTGGATTAATTAAATTAAGTTATTCGAGCAAATGAGACAATTTTACTTCTGCTTATTCTAAATGGGAATTTCTTTTGATACTTTTACGATTATATCTTTGATAGCAGATGAGCATATATCACGTGGTATAAGATAAATCCCATCCGTGGCTCGGCACATAATGTGGAGTTATGAGTTATCGAAACTACCATCAGCCAGCATCAGTTAGGTGTTTAACTAAAGTTGGCTGCTTAAGATCGCCAGTAATTTACACTATAACGAGTGGTTGGCCAGTGTAAATTGGTCCCACAGTTACGTGGTTATGTTACTTTAATGTTTAGTTCGTTTGATTTAGGGTTTCTCAGTCGCCCAAAAACGTGACAAAACACCGTTATTGTACCTAATAAATTAAAACTAACCATTTTAGAAATTATACCGCAATTTAACAACATTTTAAACCACTTCCGCAATTAAATGAGGTAACACTTTTAAATTCCAGACTGACATACCAACTTTAATACACAAACAAATCGCAAAATGCAAAACAAAAACTTTTTTAGACCAAAAAAAGTTGTAAAATTAAATGAATATTTTAATTTATTTAAGAATAAATGTAAAATAATTAATTTCCAATAAATTCGTACCTTTCAATGCAAGTGGCAACTAACGTCAGAACACTGGAGAAGACGACAACAGACTGGAGGTACATCAAGGTCGTACACAGACCGTCATTTAATATACTTAACCTTGGCGGTGCAGTCAGTTCCAGCAGTTTAACGGGCAAAACAAAAATACCGACAAGAAAATCACACACTCCTAAATTGACGATATAGCAATTGACTACGGTGTGCAATGCCGGATTCCTAGCCACCGTGACAAATAACAATACATTGCCACCGATCGCTAAAGTCATTACACCCAAATAAAGGACGACGAAAAGTATTAAAACCCAACTCAATTGAGTGAAATCCGGATAAGGTGGATCCTCGAATATGTCGGTACAATTGTCCATAGTTTCATTTTCCGTCACGTTACATATCGATTGAATATTGAACGATTGCGAGGTGTTGCCATTCATAGCGAAACCGCGTCGGCGGCAGCTTCGACTCGATCCTGAGCCTCTCGGTCTTACAACTTGTAGTCCGTGCGGGTTTGAGTTTGCGCATGCGCTCTTCTCGAACACACTCGATGGGAATTGAGCGGGTGGTTATCAAGAGGCTGGAATTAGTGAAAATCCTTTCCTCCAACAACCAAACAAATTGATTAGAAAATTGGAATTGACCATTTGATTCCCATTATTTCTGAATTAAAAGTTTAAATTGGGAAGTTATAAATAGTCAAAGTGACATTTAACGCAATTGATGCGTTAAAAATAAATCGAAATGTTTAGTTTTGACCTGTAGAGAATTTCATCGAGGCCATTAAGCTGTAATGAGAGGGAAGAGAATTAAGTGATCGAACTAAAGAATCGAATCGGGACTTTTAAATTCCTTTACTTTATTAAGATAAAAAAACGATCATTCATTATTCCATTTTATGGTTGTACAATTATTGATCTCCTTGTTTTATTACATGCTATAAATATCGAAAAAAAATGTTATATTAAATTCACTATATTACTTTCGTTGCCAAAATTAAATAAATACAATGAAATAACACCAAGAAAGACGGAGAAAAATGTAAAGGATTATGTTAAAGGTGGGTTGGGTTTTTGGAGTTTAGAAAATAGTGACATTGTACGTTTGTTATGTTTTTTTATATATATTAAGTCACGTGATCAGTAGTAATGGTACGCAGCCGCCATCAATTTATAAAAACTCGAGATGGACGAGTTTGAAAAGTGTAACAAGTAACTAACGAATGCACTTGTCTGCATAGATATATGCGTGTATTGCAATTTGTGCACAAATTGTATACAATACGCAAGCGGATTCGTTAATATCAAACCCTAACACTAAATTCAAGCTGAGTTTGTCAAAGGACCACTCGACAATAGAAAAGTTTAGTTTGTTCTCATTTCATTCCTTCGTGAAAAAATGTCCGTAAAACTACAATGTATGAAAGAATTTTTAATATATTGATATTATGAGGGCGATACCCCCGAAAATAGATAGCTTAAAACCTTGAAACAATACATCAAAACGAATCAAATAAGTTGGAAAAAATCAATATATCTGTTGTTGTGAGATGTAGGAATTTTGATTCCTTGTGAACACATCTGTTCTCTTGTCTCTTTTTATTTAAAATAAAAAAATCTACTTGATTGATAATATTTGAGTTTGATCCATATATCAAATTCAATTTGCACCTTAAATTATATTTGAAAAAAAATGTTATCGATTCGTGAGATAATTTTTTTATTCAATTCCTAATGAGCGATGTCATTCATGCATCAATAAATAGTTCATTTTTCAATGATAAGAAAACTTACATTTTGTTATTACTCGAGATAAAAAAATTTCCACATTTTTTTCTTTCATTTTTTTTAGAAAATGGATTTTATTCTAAAGATGTGTTTGTAAGGATGGAAAAGAGTTATCTGAGCTATAAGAAACAAAAACCCGTTTGCTCATCATCATCGTTATGCTGATAACTTGAATACAACGGGGTTTATGTGTAGTTAAGTTTTAATTAATTTTTTTTTTTTGGCGGGGGAGGGGTTTTTAAATGTGATTTTCTATGCCTGTTTTTAATTTTGCGAGATTTCACTTATTTATCGAATGGACCAGAGGCTTGTAAACATTTTTTCTCTCTTGGGATTATATTCGGAAGTCACCAATTTGTAAGCAAAAAAAATGAATAAATTTGCAGCAACCTTGGGTTCAGTATTAAAGATAAAAGAAATTTCAGGAGATTTTTAAAAAACATTTTGTCTCATAATATTTTGTACTAATAACAGTTTAAGATAATTTTTTTTTACTTGGAATCGGATGATTCTTTGGGTTTTATTTTGATGAAGAAATGAAAAATTAATTAATTTTTTTTTTATTAATTTCATACATTGCATTTGCTATTTCAAATATTGTTTTTTTTCTGCAATGAAAACTCAATTAAAAATTATTTTTAATATCGATTCATGTTTTTTTTTTAAGAATTGAGATCAAATCCCGCACGGAGAGACTCAAACCAAGGCAATTAATCATTTCCAGTAAATCAAAATACAAGTCAAAATGGCATTTGGGCTCAACGTCATAAAAAGATCACTTTAAAAAATGACGACATCCGTGCAAAACAGGACGTATGAACTATAATAAAAACGCCAAAAAATATGAAAAATTGAATGCATAAATAAATTTACCCATTTATTATCCTTAAAGATTATTACACATTGACCCTCTGATAATTTCCACTATAATTTAAAATAAATGTGGGATTAGAAAAACATGAGAAATCTGAAAGAAAAGAAGACAAATAATTTCATTACTACCATCCCTAAATCCCTTTCTAATATCGTAATTTCCTAATCCAGACAGCTTAGTCAATATAGTTTCTTTGTCTTTTTTTGTTTCATTGCACTGTTACCCATCTGAAAAGATTGCAAGTTCAAATCTCCAGAGCCAATTGAAAAGATCTTAACCTTTAGAAGTCCTTGAATCTAGGCAAGTGTTTGGCTCAAGTTTTATGAAAGATTTATCCTCGCACCTGCCCTAAAGATAGAGATGTCAACCTTCAGAAAAATCTATCTTCCTTTTTAATCCTAAATCAAAGTATATGGTAGGTTAAAAAGTTTTACGTCTTCGCCTGTTATCCTTGAAATCCAACACTGGACCTTCGATTTTTAAGTAAAGTTGATACCTTCAATAACCGCATAAATGCTTTGCCCTTATTGTTCCTCCACGAATCTCTTTTGGGAACAAGGATGAAAGGATGGTCCTATCTTTATTGTCTATCTACACTATTTTGTTGTTTTTTTTTTAGTGCCAAAAGGTAATGGCAATTCTGTTAAATTAAGATGCGCTAAGAATTTTTCCATTTTTCTGAAATGAGTTTAAAAAAGTTTTTTTTAACTTGTAATAAAATAAAAAATTTCTAAAATGAATTTTATAATAAATGACTCTTTGAATATTCTACTCATCCCTTCCTTTCTATACCAATATATTTCAGCCAAGTTGATTATAAGAAAACATTCGTACCACCATGTGGCAAAGCTTTCTTCGACCCTGGAGAGATCTAAGTTAATAAATAATCTGGTCTAAGTATTAATCCAATAAGCTTAATTTGGTAAAGCTAAACGAACAAGAAACAGATATATTGTCTGTATAATTAATAAGGTTTTATGAGTGAAAACGTTTCCTAGTGGTAGATAAATATATGAAAAAATAAGGTTAATTATTTTGTTCTGCTTTCATGTCATATTGAAATGAAATGCCTATTGCAATAAATACAGAACTATTTCATATATTTTTTAAAAATTTCCCCAGGTACAAGTTTGTGACTTGTTCAATTTTTAATGTTTTTTCAAAGACAATTTACACTTTTAATGCATATCATTACTGAATTCCTTGAAACTAAATTCTTTCAGCTAAAAGGTTTCTTAGTTTTTACAAAGATGTTAATAGGTATTGCAAACCTGATCCGTAAAGATGCATACTAAGAGTTGTTTCCTAGTTCGCAAAGTTGTTTACAAGAAACAAAATATCATCAATTTTATCCAAATGATTGAACAAAAACTTCACTCGCAGTACAAACTTGTTTCCAAAGCTAAACATGAAACTAAAAATCCAAGTAAAGATAAAAATTAAATAAAACCTCTTAAATAAAATTAAGGACGCTTAAAGTGCCATTTAAAACACAATTAAAATTTTGGAGAAAAGAAGAAAAAAGTACATAAAACTTCCTATTTCACCCAAACCAAATTCTATTTTGAAAATCAACTAACTCTAAATAGCAATTGAATTTAACACTAAGACTAAATTTCTGTCTTGCCCTACAAGTCAACCAAGTTTAAATACAAAAACTTCAAGTTTTTACAATGTTACAATTTGTCTACAATTGAATAAAGCTATAATAATGGCACAGGTTAAACACGTGAGCCACAATTAATATTAAAAAGCACAGCCAAGAATTTTTAAGTAATATCAAATTTCAAGTAATATCAATCCCATAAATTGCCTGCCGTAACAGAGAGTGAAATCATTCATTTAGGATAAATTTATTGAATAGTTTAACGATAATAAATCGTAAATAGTCACGACATTAATTCAATATTCCATCTACCAATTATAGGTTAAGTCGTTAAATATAAAAGCGCATAATTCTATCATAAATCCAATCACTTGTAATTCCTATTTCAATTAATTACTGGTTTAATTACAATCCCTTTAAACACCGCCGCACTTTACAAATGATTAATGCTAATTTTTCAATCTTAAATTAAGTAATAAATCGAGATTAAATTAAGAGTAGAAAACAGGTTAAAAGAATCAAATAAAGTCGTGGCGCCAAATTTTGCTTTTAACGACTGGCAAATGCACATAAAATTGCCATCTGCATCTCTAATACACAAATATAAATAACCCGATATTAAATGGAAATAGAAAAGTCGCCGTAATTAGTTTTATTGCCGTTTTGCATTTGTTTTTTCTAAGACGATGGCTTACTTTATATTTATTTCGAGCATAGAATTTATTGATCTGCGCCTACTCAAAAACGATATAATTCATGATATAAGTAAGAAAAATAATCTATTAAAGGTTTTATGATACACCTGAATTGAAAGACACTTATTTTATATCGGAAAAGTAAAAGAAAAATATCTCAAATTTTTTTTTTCTACTGTTCAAAGTTCGAGTTGGTTTCCATTTTCTTTACTGCCAGTTTTCTACTATTGATTTCAATTTTTTTTATTTTTCAATTCGACAGTAAAGATTTGAGATAAAAGTATTTTATTTTCGATGTATTTTCCTACGATGCATGAAATTAAAGTTGGTCCAAAAAATGGTTGGCGTTTGTTTTTATTTTGTTTATGTTTGGGTGGGTGTTTTTTTTATGTTATTTTAAGCTTTAAACTTGTCTAAAAGCATTACAAGTTCAAATAAAACGAATGGATTGGAAAAAGTCAAACTTAGGGCTGTACACATCTGATAGTGAGAATAGAATTGTCCAACTGGAATCCAATTTCAAACTTTTGCCTTTAGAAGCTTGTCTTTGGAAGCGGTTTCGAGTCGAATTTCAAAGCCTGAAATCACGTATTGTTCCCGGTAACAATTCTTCCTCAGAATGAATCAATTTCCTTTAATTCAACTCGAACGAAACTGATGTCATCTTTGGTTTTCCTTCTGAACCGTTTGATCTTAAAGATGAGAACAACAATCCATTTCTCCACTCTCGATGAAAAGCTTTTTCGTAAAAAACATCATAACTTATTATTTATACCATCTATTATTAACAATTCTTATGCAGGCCTCTAAATTCAGGTTCAAAAACGTATTTCATAATTCAAGAACAACTCATTATTTTTTATTGTGCTTTAAATTTACATTTCATAAATTAATAATTTAAAATTTGTTTTGGTTTTGAATTTATTAAAATAAAACAATTAGAAAGTAATTTAACACAATTAACAATAATTTAACAGGACTCAATATTGTTATTATAAAAAAAAAAACAGATAATAATCAAAGACCCTGAAGTAATTTTGTAGTTGCACTTTTAGACCCATATCAAAGTCGGGATCACATAGAAATAGGCGGGGCAATGCCCATTGGTGATCTCAGTTTTGCCCTTTAATGTCTTCATGATAATTGAATTTCTAACATTTTAGCAACGAAAGTTAAAGTAAGATATACC
>JAQFZU010001999.1:0-10963 GCA_034696185.1 Henia vesuviana | reverse complement strand
AAAAAATGGAGATTTATTAAGATCAATGTTTGATTAGTTGAATAGTAAATTATTTACTCAACTGATACTACACAAGGGCGAAATCTTTCCGTGGGTGGCGCTCAGGTCTCTTCGTGCATTCAGGGCGGGCGGAACCGGTTTCAAGGTTAAAGAGGACATTACATCGTTTTCGGCTCTCCAAACTAAGGCATTCTGGGTAAAAAAAAAATCATATCAACTAGTGACAATTTCCTTAACTATTTAACCCTAACCAAAAAAAAACAAAAATAATTTTAAAAAATAATAAAAAAAAAATAATTAATTTGTTATTATCTCGAATCGATGGATCGATTATTAATTAAAATGCTAATTTGGGCTGGTTTTGGTTAAATTGGGTCAGTATAAAAATTGGTTAGTGGGTAGAAAGCGAGATGTGACCTTGAAATGCCGGTTTCCCTGGTTACGAATGGTAATGTTCGATCGATTGATATACATTGTAATGCCCTCCCCCGCTATTCTCAGCGCTCCATACAGCAATGGAATCGTTCCTTTCGGCCAATGCACCTTAGCATAGACGAGGTAAACATCGATGGCCGCTTTGAAAATGCATAACTCGAACGGTAGGCGACGTTCAACATCGTTAGTTATTTAAAAAAATTTTTTGGTTGAAATAAATGAGATTTTTAAGGGAAATTTATTTTTTATTTGTTTGCGACATTTTCAAAGTACTGGAAATTTAATTTTATTTGCGGAAACAGGAATTGTGGGTATTTTTTATATTTTTTTTTATTGGGTGTTGACGATGTTGTGCAGTGAAGCCTCACGTTGTGTGTAATTGAATTGAAGTTTTTTTTTAACTTATAAAACGATAAATAGTTTGTTTTGGTTGTTATAAAAATATTATTTTAGTTATTTTAGTTTTGAATTTATTTTTTTTATTGTGTTTATTTTGGTTTGTTTTTTCAGTTAAAAAATTATTTTTCAATTTTCTTTAAAATTTTTTTTTTTAAAATTTTAAAAATTTATTTATTGAAAAAGTTATTAAAATACATTTTAAATAATTAATTACAGTCTTGATCTCGTTATGACGAGAGTTAAGAGGCTGTAAGAGCCAATTTCGTTATAATGGGTTTTTGTTTAATTAAGTGTTTTAATTGGATAAGGATTTTTATAACGGTTTCGTTAGAAGTGGGGGTAAAGTTTATAACCCTTTTATCTCGATTTAATCTTTTATTCAACTTTAATTTAATTTTTTTTTAATTTTTAATATTTTGAAGGTAAAGTGGGTTCGAGTTACCATTACCTGGACGGTATTTAGGGGGTAATTCGAGCCGAAAATCCATTTACGAGTCTGGATTTAGTTACGTGGGTTATCAAAAACATTGAATCGATTGTTTATATTTAATGTCACATGTTTGGGTTACAAATTTTTTAAAGTTTTTTTTTTATACTTAAATAAAAATAAATTAAATTTTTATAATTTTTTTTTACTGATTTTGAAATTGAATAAATTAATTTTTATTATTTCTTTAATCTGAAAATTATTTTAATTTATTAATGTAATTTTTCGATCCATTTCCGCCATTTTTGTTACATAACTTTTTTTATTTGTATTTATAATTTCAAATTGTTCAAATTATTACGTAATTCATTTGTTTTAGGGAAAAAATTTTTTTGAAAGTAAAATTTAGGTCAATTTTAATACTAATATAATTTTTTTTAACTATTATTATTACATTAATAGAAATTCCATATACCAATTGTTGTTTATAAAGGAAAATCATTTTCGTTTTAATTATTAATGTTCAAAACACTAATTATTTTTCTTTTATGTGCCGAATTGAAAATCAATTAAAAGACTAAAAATAAAAAAAAAATAAAAAAAATCCAAATTCAACAAATGGGGGCGCCACTATACACAACCAAAACTTCCGGACTTGGCAAATGACGTCACGATTAATTTTACTATGGAAAATAATTCAAAAAAAATTTTTTTAAATCCAAGAATTGTTAAATTTTGATATTTGAGGAAATTTTAAAATTCCTTACCCTTCTCCTCTGACCCCTCCCTTAGATGTACCGAAAAGAAAAACAGTTTATTATAAAATTCCTAACATTTTTATAGAAAATGGAAAAAAATTGGGAAAATTCTTGTCATATTTTTATTATTTAATAACAAAAATAAATAAATATCGATAGATATAAATAAAATTATAAAAAAAAATAATTGAATTTTAACTGATAAAATGAATCGAATGATTAGTTGCTGTGACTACACAAATAATATCGTTTGTTGACCTCGAATCCTTTATCAAACTCCTCTTTAACTGTGTTTGCAATGCAATTTCTACCTTAGCAACCCACTGATAATGATATCAATGAATTTTCTGGAAAAATATTTTATAAATATTATTTAATTTTTTTTTAGTTCGAAACGCTGCTTTTTTACGCAGACGCAAAAACCACGTGATAGACGATCGTCGACCCCGGCATCGACTACCCACGCAAAGGTAAAATTAAACCTGGATAAAAGTTACCTGTGGAAAACACGAGACGAAAACAAGTGTCAAGGCAACTGATAAATTTCAATGCAGTTTGGGGATTTGATGTATATAATTATTTTCAGTTACAATATGAAAATTGAATTTAATATAAATTTCGTTTCGTCTTTTCTAATTTTCCATTGAAAATGACTTAAAAATTTAAATAGAAAAATATAAAATTTTAATTTTAATTTAACAATAAAATTTTGCCTTTGATTAAAAGATATTGAATGATAATAATAGATATAACAGGCTTTATGCTGCAATTGGCTACTACTACAAAGCTCAGGCATAACTAGCATAACTAATATGAATTTAGTATGGCTATAAATTATTCCCGGTTATTAAAACCAAAACTTAACCTCTTAAAATAATGATAAACATAAATAATCAATAGACTTTTAATTAATTTCATGATTTATAACCACAGATATGACTTTCACATAAAATCACCAATACTAAATATATTATTTTCAGATCTAAATAATTCAGGTTTAATCCCTAGATCAGCATTTTGATGATTATCATTGTTGTAGCAGAAATAAGGCCAATGTCAGTTAGCACTAATTAGAATTTAGCTAATGTTAAATGTATGGTCTAAACTGAGATTAGAGTTAGTGTAAAGGTATACAAATAGAGGCATTTTATACCCTGATCGCTAAGGTAGATATCCATAGTCATATTATTATTATTATTAGGTAGTGCCATATGTCTATTGATTACCTAGTTAGCATTCATTTTTGATGTCATTTGTTATTAAATATTCAACATTTTTTTTTTAGTAGTAAAGTTTATTGACCCTTTGTGTACCCATCAACGCTTATATTTATTATTATTAATTTAAAAAAAAATTGAGAAAGAAAATTAATTTTTTATTTTAACTGCCAGGTGGTTTTGGCATTGAAGAGGTTGAACTACTAAAGAAACATCTGGTCGCAGTGTAAAGAAAAGAAATGAGTGAAATTTCATTTCCTGAGAGAATGGTATAACTAAATATAGATTAGTTTTGAAGGAAAAAATAATATGGTGTCGTTGTCGCCATCGCAACTTACCAAGATACAATTTTTTTTAAAATATTTATAACCAAATAAGTGTGAAATCAATTTCTATTTACGTTTAAATTGCATTTTTAACTAAAAGTAAATTTTTATTTCTTTAGTTTTGGTAAAGACAGTTGATAGTGGACTTTTGGTGGATCAGATATGAACACTGTTGCATGCGAATGACCATATTTTTCTTTTTATATCTTCAATTTTCAACCCTTTATTACCCCAAACATTTATACGACTCAGCGTAAGAGACGATTTACTGTCATTCGCTCGAAATATGTTTTCAAATGTAAAACCAATTAAAAAGTTGAAAAATAAATTAAAAATTAAAAAAAAAAAAATTATTAAATCACTAAAAACTCTCTCTGGTGTCACGAAACCGACCAATTTGTATCAAAGTGGTCACTGAATACCACTTAAATGACCAAACTCGAACTCCTCCTTATCGAGTATTCAAAGACTTAAAACCGCAATTCAATGGGAAAACAATAATTTGAAATTTATTTTCCTTAACTCTTTGAACACCAAAACTGATTTACTTAAGCCTCGATAAATATAAACAGTGAATTGTGGGCGTCATTAAACGAGTAAAACTGAATGCATTTCGTGACATCGAAAGGGGCATTAACCCTTTAACTCGGGTGTTTTCTACGCACAGTTTAAACATAAACAAAGTTGGATCAGGATAAGAAAACAAGTTGCTTTCTTCATCACTCATTCGATGAACCGCGGGTTTAGATTTCTCTTTACATTTTTTTTAAATTTTACTATTTACTTCCTCCATATGTGTAAATATCCGTTTTGACGTCCATGATTCCAATCAAATACTTGGCAAAAATTTAAAAAAAAATTTAATTTTTATTTTCAGCATCTGTGAAGATGAAACAGCGGGATGCAGTTACCATAGCAACCGTGACTCATCAACATCTCATCGCATTCTATGGATAAAGTACCGAATCTAATTACGGATTACGTCACAGTGAGTTTTTAAATTGGAATTTATTTATTTATTTTTTTTAATTACAGTTAATACTTTCAAGATGGGAGTTTTTTAAATACGTTTTAAAGTGTTTATTTATTATTTCGTGATGGAATTTGTTTTCCAATTGATGGAAAATGGCGTTTTGTAATTTATGACGGTATTTATAAGATTAGATTTTACGCGGAAAATGTGAAAGGAAATGATGGCGCACATTTGCTTTTATGGACTTTTATACGTTGATATATTGTGTGATAAACAAACATTTTGTGAAAAATAATCTCTTTTTAATTCGCAGTGTTTTTAACCAAAGGGTTTAATCATGCGTCCACCTGGTCCGAGTTCTTTAGACAATCTTTTGAGGATCCCTTTTCCTATAGGAAAATCGGGTCACTGACCATTACAACATCTGCCATTTTTTCCGCCTTCGCCTCATCTGGTGTTCGAAGCATCTCAACGGGCAACCGGAACAAGTTGGAAATGAAAAAAAAAAGGTAAATTAAATATTGAACAAATGGCCATGTTTACGGTCAGGGATGATGGCGTTTCTAAGAATCGCCTCAAGTTGCTTTTGAAGAGGAAGTCTACTAATTACCCCGCTTATAATCTCGGGAAAGGGAAGGGTAAATGATGCTAAAGTGTAACGACCGCGGAAACGAGAAATTCGAACACGCATTTTCCAAATTCATAAAATATTACTTCCGCTTTGATTAAGAGTATTAAAATTTAAGGGCGTATATTACGAGTCTTGTTGTTAATGCTTGTAAAATTTTAGGCTTACAAGTAACCCGGAAGTGATATTTTTAGATCCTCCAAGATGCGTTTTCAACTGCGATTTATTCGGGTTCTATGGTTGAGTGATTTGAATTAAACGAGATTTTTTTTTTAAATTTTTTATTTATTTTTAAATTTTAGGTTTTTGTGCTTCATTGGGTGATTTCGAAGTGTGCCTGTCACGGACATTTGCTTTTTTTCAAAAGAGATTCGTAGCAGCGACAAAGGAAATCTCTCGTGGGTGTAAAAGGCTTTAAGTCGGTTTGAGCGTTGAGAAGTTCTCTCTGGATGTTGTTTGTATGTGCGTGGCAGTTTTGACATTTTTATATTAGCACATTTGCTTTTAATTTTTCGTGTTGGGAAAAAGAAGAAAAATGTGGTGAGAAAACAATGAAATTTTAATGTTTTTCATTCTAAAGTTGAGTTTTGTGTTTTAAAGGAAATTGAAGTTTTTTTTTTTTTTTTAAATATTCATGATTGCTTTTAAGTGGAATTATATTGGGTAGGTGTTATTTTCATTTATGAAAAAATATAATTGTTTTATTAATATTCAAATTGAAGATGAAAAATATCAAAATAGGAAATGCGGAAATTTTCCATTTTTTTCCAAAATCTGAAAATAACAAATTTTCATACTTAAATTCACTGGAAAATTTGATTTGTTTAAAAAAAATCAATTAAAACCTTTAAAAAACAAATTTCATATTCATTCATCACAATACAAAAATTGATTGTTTCACCATCGCATTACAATATCATTACAAAATCCAATTGTCTTAGACATTTAAATAGGACGAACGAAACGAGGGTACATTCGAAGGTATTCAGGCCAATTAGATACAGCAATGAATTGTATCACACACAACATAATTAACCCTACAAACCCCACAACTAAAAATGAAATCCACAACTTCAACCCAACGACCATGAACTAAAAGACTTGAAAAAATAGTGAAACTCCATCAACCGAAACTGGCAAATGGACCTCTTTAATGCATTTCCAACGTCGGCGGTCCGTCGTCCAACGGTGATAATAATACAATAACATTACGTAACACTTACTAAACCACTCATAACAAGGTCAAACATTTTTCCAAAACTTTTTCCCCACTAAACTCGATTTTATCCCTAATTTATTCCCAGGGGTTCGCTTTGTTATTAGCATTCTCATTACACTTTACCTTAACCCTTTCAATCCAATTAAAAGCAATTGCTGCTGCCCTACATTTATTTAATTTATATACCAATATCACTTTCGAGTCACGTTTTCACACAAACCCCTTTTACCCCCACGAATTCAAATTATCTTATTTAAATGAGACACTCAAAGTTGATCAGTTTTTTTAAGGGGTAAAAAAATTTTGCAATTTTTATCTCTTTTGTGTCACTTTTCGAGTCGCTCGTAACGAGATAGGACTATCTAATAGCGAGTTAGGCCCTTTGGGGTATATTTTAATGGTCGAAAGTTGGCATATCTGGTTCCGTTTATCTCGTATTGTGTGCGTGGTTTACGTATACGGAAGAGGTGATGGAATAATTCAACATGGCGGAAGAGATAAAGTCGGGGTTTTGAAAATGTGTTGAGTTTTATGAGTTTTACGTGTGTTAAGGGTCACGGGAGTTTCCTAGTATCGAGTGGACTGTGGATAATAGTTATGGACTTATGGGATGTGAAGTAAAGTTTGGGCTTTTGAATGGTTTTAACTTTTGCCATTGGGATTTTTTAAGTAAATAATTTTTTTTTTTAATGTTGAGGAAGTTTTTTTTTGAATTGGATATTTAATTTTATTTATTTATTGTTGAGGAAAATGTTTTTGTAATATGTACAAGGTCGGTGTAAGTTAGGGAATGTATATTTAGAAATGTTTGTAGAAATAAATAAAATGTTTGCAAAGTCATATTGGGTATTATGTAATGGATTAAAGATGGAGGGATTAATTTTAAATGTTAGAAAAATATAAAAAATAAAAATCTGAAAAATCACTTAAAATCATTATAAATATCCAACATTTTCCAATTTTTTTAAAACAACCCACCATTAAATGTAAACCCCTAAATTGATTCGGACTTTAACACCATTTCGTCGAAACCATCGCCCAACTTTTATTACACATACAAATTTGAGTTACAACACATTTGTAGCGAAAACGCATTGCAATAACAAATAGTTGATGCCCGACTATCGTTAGATTCGTTGCTTATTTTATTACTCGCTCGACCCACCTTTACAAATTTACGCAGAAACGTGCAACGACGACGGCGACCCTCGCTTATTTTCCCCGGCAGAACCCTCATCTCGATCCGGGCCAGCGACTCGATACTCGCGGGGGTCAATCGACGACCCGCACCTTGTCCGGCGCTTTTAATGCCCAACATAAAAGAACTCTCTCCAACGCAATTATGACGTCTTTTAAGCCTCCTTTTTTGTTTTTTTTCCTACTTTTCTTTGAAAAACCCACTTTCGCTCACATTTTTGGCCCACTTCCACTCGTTCCCTGTCCTCGTGACCCGTCGAAGGGCAATAAAATTTTTACGACTCCCATTACGTTAATATAGCAAAGTCTCCTTTGCTTAGAATGTGCAGATATATATATCTTACGTGCATTATTGTTGCAATGTTGCCAACGATAAATGTTTTTTTCTCTTTGATCAAATTCACTTATAAAAATTAGTTTTTTTTTAAATAATTTCATTTAGGTCAAAATATTTTAATAAATTTTTTTTACACTCCCTATATGTACTGATGATTTATAGTTGGCCTTTAAGGGTTAAAAAGTCAATACGAAGTGTTAAAATGTGTTGAGAATTTAAATTTATTTAAATTTAAAAATTTTTAAAATATTAAAATTAAATTTTATGAATTTTATTTTTTATGAATTGGCATTTTTACATAGATTTGTGTTTGTTTACCTTGGCTGATGGACCCAAAGGAATATGATATAAAAAAAATAGCGTGGGAAGGAAGCTTGTTTAAAGTTACTTGACAGCTTCCGCTATATAAATCATAAACTCATCAATTGGAAAAATGAAAAATGAAGTGTAAAAATGTGAATTTTTCTATAATAATAATATTTAATATTAATTATAATTATAATTTTTTTCTAGTTTTATTTCTTATGGCATTAGCTTGTGTGATTAATAGACCCACGGGTCAAGATAAATTTAAATAAATTTTTTTGCGGTTCAATTGAATTGTTGTGAGAGGAAAAAGAGAATAAAATATATAAATGAAAGTGAAATAGGGAAAAAAATGGAGTCAAGGTTGTTTGTTTTGAATTGTGTACCTGGTTATGAGGTGATGTTTTCGAACTTATCGTGGTTGGCCTTGATGCGATTCGTATATGAGAATACGAATGGCTAAATTTGTGATCGAGGTCGAATGATTAAAATTGAAAATGGCGCCGACCCGTTTATTGCTTTGTTTATTTATTTAAGGGTTAAACCACAAATGTAAATTGTTATTCGTAACTGAATTATTCAATTTTGAATTACTTTTCTATTACAATTATTTGGGTTTGTAGTGAAAGTGGAAAAGATTTTTTTTTTTCAAAGGTGAATTATGGGTTTTATTTAAGTGTTAATAATGGAGTGGATACGTGAGTTGGTAACGAATGGGTTGGAATGGAAGGGTTGTTATGTCATGTATAGTCAATTGATGATTTAAATCGATTTTTTTAAATTTTTGTTACTTAAAAATCGATTTTAAATTTGTGTTTATTTAAAAAAAATTAGTTTTAATAATTAAAGAAAATTCCCAATTTCATTTCCCGAACTTTCCTCGATTTAAAAAAAAAATTTAAAACTATCAAATCAAGTTTGAAAACCACTAAAACCCATCACCGAGAGACACAAAATGTGACTTTTTATTGACTTTCTCGCACCGCCAATCGCATAAAACCCCATAAAAACCTCCAAAACTTGCAACTGATGGCAATTTTTGATTCAATTTATTGATCCGAAATGAAAATTACACAATCCAAACTGCGTGTCTCTGTTTACACTGCGCGATTCGCTCCAACGATTACGTCATCCTATTCCCCCTCCCCCCAACTCACACCTTCCTCCTCCCTTTCCCCCTCCGCTTCGACTCTTTCCATTCGCGGTGCACATCCCCCTGGTGAGTGGTGACTGGCTGACACCCGCCCACGCCCCGCCCAAATTCCCAGTCAACCAACGGAAATTCGGTGCCTCGACGCGCAAATACCCACCCAACGTCGCCATTCAACCCCCCCATTACCCCGAAATCGCTACCCGGAAGCCGTGAGTGGCGCCATCTGTCGTTTCCTGCAAACCTGAAGTCGATTTAAATATCCTTTTCGGCTTCCCACCTGTCCCAGATGCAGTCTACAAAAAGATTAATAAAATGCAAATATTTACATGAGAAAAAAATATTTTTTAGAAAATTTAATTGCTTTTTAATAAACCCACAATAAATATTTAATTGTGTAATATATCAGTCGAGTTGATGAAATGCGTGGGTGTTGTAAGGTATATAAATGTCCCGGATTCGAATTGATGATGTCATTAAATTAGGAAAAAGTTTTTTTTTTATTTATTTATGTTTTGGAATTCTTTTGGGTATTGGGGAAAGGGGAATTGTTTATTGGGTGTTTGACGGTTCAAAGATAGGGTTTTTAGTTTGAGTTTTTTTTTCTTCAAAGTCTGGTCTTTGTCTGGTTAAAGCTTATATTGACTTTTAGTGGGTGTAGGGAAATGATGGGTCTGGTGGGAGTTTAGAAATTGGATAAAATATTTTTTTTAAATTTTTTTTTTAAGATTTGTTATAAATTTTATAAATAATCCAGATTTGGGTCTCTTTTCAATTATAAAATTTGAAAAATGCAATTTTTATGACTAATTATTAAATTGGACTTAAATCAAAATCCATATTTGGTATGTGTTTTTCTAGTGAATTTATAATTACACCTTTCTATTTATAATAACCAAATTTTAATGTTATTAGTGAGTTTGCAGACATGCATTTTCTTTACCTTATGGCCATCCTTATGCTTATAACCATAAAGATGGGTCATAAGCATAAGAAAAAGGCTCCCTTTAATGTTATATTATAAAACTAGTAGAATCCCGGTTTTCTTTTGTTTTTAATATTTGTATGGTTTATTTAATAAATATTGTAATTGCAGATATTGGTTATTTGTATGGTTTATATCCATTATATTATTATATATTGATTATATTAATTTTGTCCTGATTTAGTTCGATTTCAAGTCAATGGATGACATTTTAAATGGTAACATGGTACACAAGTAAAAAACAAATCTCACTTTAATTTTTGTCACATGATGTAATGTATGGTCAAACTACTAACACAAATGCACTGCAAGTATAAATGTGTCTCCTTATAAACAGTTCTCCTTACACTTATGTACAGTCTAAGGAAGGGTTATACCTTAACAAAAATATGTCCGCAAACTTTATAAATAAATATAAATAATTATCCAATTTATAAACACTAAAAAATTCAATGTGTTTTTAAGAAAAATATTTTTCTTAAATTTGCTTGGTATTACTGATTTTGATAGCTTTATAAGTAAATGACCATGGTCAAATAATTGGAAATTTCTGGGTTATTTTAATTTTTGAGATATTTGTATAACAATTGATGGTAATAAACCAAT
>JAQFZU010001998.1:0-10963 GCA_034696185.1 Henia vesuviana | reverse complement strand
TTTTGCCCGGTACGGTATTAGTCGCGTTATTTGGTCAGATAATGGGCGGACATTTCTGAGAGCGAAGAAGGAGTTAAGACCACTTTGGGACCTTCTGTCGGCAACTGATACCCAAGACTTTCTAGTGGCCAGACGAGTCTCCTGGAAGTTCAATGTAGAGCGTGCTCCTTGGTGGGGTGGCTTCTAGGAGAGAATGGTGAGATCAGTCAAGGATAGGCTTCGGAAGATGCTTGGTCGACAAGCTCTAGGGTTTGAAGCCATCACAACTTTGCTGCTCCAGATTTCTGCTGCTGTGAATTCGAGGCCATTAACTTGAATGTCCGAGAGTGAACCTGACACCACGGTTCTCACACCGGGACACTTCTTGCTTTGTGCACGGCCTGCCGCCTTGCCGGAACCAAAGGGCATTTAAGACCAAAGATCCACTGCGGGAGTTATTGCAGCCAAGTGGCGTCAACAAAACGAGATGCTAAACCAGTTTTGGAGACTTTGGCGGAGAGATTATTTAGTGCAGCTACGCAACTATCACCTCCGGCAGCCAGTGCCTGATCATCAGGGGTTTAAGGTCGGAGATGTGGTCTTACTTCATCAGGACAATGTGCCACGTCATTGCTGGCCTTTGGCAAAGGTTATAGCCCTTCATCCAGGTCGAGACGGCCACATCCGTTCTTATGAAATACAGACTGCTACCAGAAGCAAGTTGCGTCGAGCAGTACAGCACCTCTACCGGCTTGAGTTATGACCTACGGTCATGCCCGGGGAGGATGTTGCAGCTTCAAAAGACTGTCCACAGATGGCACTGTGCGGGCCCTCTGTGGTTGGTTTTGTTAATTATAAGTTTTTATTCTTTTTTTGATGATTGTTAGATTAAGACTAAAAACTAAGCTTTTTCTTCTGCATGCAGATGATGTACATGCTCTTTGTTAAGAGTATCAAACAGAGGTTTGATTTTTAATTGTTTTATGAAATAAAATCAGTTGTGCTTTTACTTTTAACAAGAGTGCAACTCCTTTCTCCCTCTCCATGTAGATAAGCCTACTTCAAGCCTAAAGTCTGCCAAGGCCTAATTTGGGCCTATTCTCTTACTGCTGCATGTAAGTTACTAACTCTAACCCTAATTTGGTTAAGCCTTTTGGACTTAGCCAAATTTAGCTTTTAACACTCGGTACGTAGTCTCTGTTGTCCTTTACTGGACTTGAAGACGTTGGACACCGAGTAAGGGTCAGTCCGGACAGTTTGCTCCCCGGATTGATCAGGGACTAACGCTTAGAGGTTTAAGGCCCTCCCTCTTCCACGCGCTTCTTTACTAACCAGCTTCGGTGAGCGGAAACATACTTTATCTGGTGATGGTAATGTGATTGGAAATGTTTTTCTGTTTACAAGAGCCAGATGGAAAATTTGGAAAATTAGTTGAACAAAATATCTTGGTAGCACCAAATGTTGAGATTGTGTGCAGTTGATCAGGAAAATTATCAAAAATACTATATTTAAAATTCTTGTCTTCATGCATTGTGCCATATGTTTAGGAAGATTTTGTGCTCTGTATTGATTCGTGGATTGGTCAGGCACTTGAATTTGTACCACAGAACCTTTGGCAAACAAAATAATAGGCCAGAATGTACCTTCAAAATTATTCCACCAAAATGCACATCAATTTGCCAGCCACTGGATACAACTTTTCATCGACAACTAAGAATATTAACTCGAGAAATTTTATTGCATATTGAAGTATTTGAAGGACATCAAACTAATCCCGCAGATAATTTAACAACTCATAATGGAGTTATTTGTCTTCAATTCCTTCTCCACCATCAATTATCAGCTAACATATTTAAACCAATGGTGAAATATAGCTGGTATTCAGCAGGTCTCTATAAAGAAAAAAATGATTTTGAAAATGTTAAACAAGTCTGTTTTTCATTTTTACTTACCAATGTATTAATTTGCCAATGTCAAAACTGTAGTTATCTTCGATTCATCAAGTGTGCTCGTTGTAGAGATATTTTATGCTTATTGTGTTTTTATTTTGAATTTCATACTATTTGTTGTAGCTCATCTCCAACCTAAAAATAAATAATTTCCACAAAGTAAGTGTTTTAAATAAATTAAAATGCATACTTATCTGATACTGTACTCATGTTCAAGATAGGTTCTGCCATATTTGAAAATGATGAACCAATAAATTGATCTAGGTCAAGTTCCCAAGCAGTTATATCACAAATTATAACTTTGAGCACACTAATGTAACAATACACCATGGCCGATTTACACTAAAAATCGTACAATACTGTGCAAATAAACCAAGGAAAAGGCCACATTTCTCGTGCAAATAACAATTTATTTAAACAAAAGTGACAAGAAATTTATTTTTCATTACATTGTAATCATATTGTTGAATCAATTAATACAATTATTATTACATTTAATAGAGGGGAGGTCTGTAGTACTTCCTTGTTAGATGCACTTGGATTTTAATAGTTTGTAGTTGCACATTGTGCACCCACAAATTCGTAAATGCCAGGACTTCCCATGTTTTTAAATGGGAGCGCTCAAAATGTGCCTTCACGAATCAAAATCTTAATAAGATAAGAATATTAAGATAAGATATTAATGCAAAAAAACAAATTCCTTACCTGTTGTTGCATTTCTTTGCTTTTTTCTTGTCCTTGACAGTTGTGGCACAGCATGTCCACACAACTCTGTGGAGATGACTAACTCTGTTAGCTACAGTTGCTTTGGCACAAGCAACATTGCTGTCTGGCAATCTGGGCACTTCAATTCCCCAAGTTTTGGAATCAGCCGCCATTCCTGGCATTGAACAATGAGTGCAAAAAGCGGCTGGTCTTCCTCTTGCAAATCAAGACAGAAAATGTCAAAACAGGATACAAATTTCTGTTTTTGATGTAGACGCCACATTGAACAACAATAATACCGGCTAATAATCAAAACTCCCTTAAAAAAAAAACAAAAAAAAATCCAAATTTGCCGCCATTTGATGCTGATGACGTCATTCAATGACGCAACAGATGTCATTTTATGCAACACACGTGTTTCTGATGCCAGGGCATGATGACAGCTGCATCAAATGACGCAGAATACGACATACACTGATGTCACAAACACCTGGACTGCATCAAATGACGACTGCTGCATCAATGAATGATGTCATAAGCGTCATTTGACGCGATACACGTAGCTCTGGGACGTCAAAAGTGTCATTTGACACGTGGTCTTGTGGTTTGATTTTTATTTTCTCCGCCTTTCTTTCCAATCGGAAACTGGTGGCAGTTACCTGCATATTGGTTTATGTGCATAATTTTTTTCCCCTAACCCCTCAAAACCATCTAGCCTTCTTTTTTGAATCTCAAACCCCAAAGATAATCCCCTTTATAAATCGAAAAGAGGAGAACCAAACAAAATAGTGCTAGGGAGCTAAAGTAAACATGCTCCATGTATTCAAAAATAATGTTGAAATATATTACTTTACTGCTATATTTATTAAAACCTCACCATAGTTGAATAAAACCCTGCAGTCAGTCTATTTCTCCAGATGGGATTTAACCAGTATCTCTTTAGTTTGTAGCATCTCTTTCTTTTGCTTCTCTTTCTTAATAAAAAGTATAATACTAATGCATTTCGTTGCAGTAGTAATAAATCTTCATTTGCCATTTTCTTTTTGGTTTAATGTTAACAGTAGAAAGCATTCGTGACAATAGGAAATCATGCTAAATAATCGCTCATATGAAAATGATGTAGCAGGCGATTCACAATTGCGAGCGACTATTGTTTTTCGCAAAGCGATTTAAAAATTGCTCGCATGGATTTCAAAACTTTTATATAATCATTTAAATTTTAAATTTTGAGAAAATTGGACCGGGACAAACCGGAAGGCCTTCATTTTATCTTATGGCTTTAGATTAAATTTAGTTTAACTATGCCGAGGGCTGTGGGTTGCTCGATCGAATCTGCCGCCTGAATCTATCGCTCTGCTCGCGCGATGTCCTCGTCCTTTACGTTGTACGCTTCGACACAATAAAATCCTCTCATTGAACAATTTAACTAATTTAATAATAACTCGGTTAAATACAAAAGAACTCGGTTACATGGTTTTAACGGACAAAAGTAGTAATAGAGTAATGATGATTTCGCGCCAAGTGCGCTCGCTATTTATTGTCTTTCTCTCTTTCGGCTCCGCCTTCAATCTTGTCGTCATCTCCTGCTTATCGAATCAAAGAATACAATTCAAATAATTAAAGTTATTAACACTGACCCAACAAATTCCCCCACAGGGTTAATCCCTTTACATTTTTGATATGTTCAATTGGTTAACGTTTCTCTTAAGTGTCTCCCCCGAGATCGGTTTTGTGAGGATGTCTGCTTGTTGCAGTTCCCCCGGAGTATGTTTTACAATTATTCCCCCCCTCGGAAACATTCAGTTTAATGAAATGGTTTTTCCTGTTCATATATTTCGTTTTGGCTCTTCTGACCCCTTTCTCCATCATAAACACATTGTTTAAGCTGTCCGTGTACAATTCCAGCTTCTCGTCTTCCTCCATCATGTTTACCCCGCTTAAAAGATCTCTAAACCGTAACAAATCTTTGATTCCGTCTGCAATTACATCTTGTTCCGCTTCTGTGGAGCTTTCGGCTACGAATTTTTGTTTCTTGCTTCTCCAATGCAGGATTGCATCTCCATCCTTTACTATCCATCCTGTGAACCCTCTTGCATCTTTGGTCACATTCCAACTCGCATCTGTGTATACTTTTACGTTCCTGTCTTGTTTTGAATACCACAGGCCGTAGTCCCTAGTCCCTTTGACATATCTAAATACTCTTTTTGCGGCTTCTAAGTGAATTGTCTTGGGGTTTTTATTGTATTGAGATAAGCAAGTTACTGCGAATGCAATGTCGATGCGAGTGCAAGTCGCCAAATACATGAGCTTCCCTATATATTCTTGGTAATTTTCTGACTTCACTGGTTCACTTTTGGTCTTTATTTCGTCGAGGTCTTGCCCGCTACACATGGGGCTTACTGCAGTGTTACAGTTTTCCAATCCGAATAGTTCCAGCGTTTCGTCGATGTATTTGCCTTGACTTAGTTTGATTCTCCCGTGTTCGTATTCAATTTGTATCCCTAAGATATAGTTCAATTCCCCCATTTCCTTCCAGTTGACTTGCTTTTTGAAACTGCTAATCGAGTCGTTGTACAGTTTCTCGTTGGTGCTTAGGGTTACTATGTCGTCTACATATATCCCCATCAGGATAAAATCCTTACCTTTTGTCTTGCAATATAGACAGGGGTCATCAGGTGATTGACCGAAACCTTCCCCCACTATCAGCTGATGAAGCCTGTCGTTCCAACAGCGCCCCGCTTGCTTGAGGCCGTAAAGACTCTTCTTGAGTTTACACACTCTCCCCTTCGGGTCCGGGTAGCCTTCCGGTAGATGCATGTACACCTCCTCATCTAAGGTGCCGTGTAGGTACGCCGTCTCTATGTCGTGTTGTTTCGGGCGTAATCCTCGGATTGCAGCTTCATTGATGATCGCTCGTAGAGTTTCGATCCGAATCACGGGCGAGTATGTCTCGTCATAATCGACGCCCCATCTTTGGCTACAACCAACCGCGACCAGTCGAGCCTTGTGTTTCAGCAGATTACCGTGGCAGTCCGTTTTCGTCTTGAACACCCATTTGCTCCTCACCAATTTTTTGCCTTTTGGTAAGTGGATGAGGTCCCACACCCCGTGTTGTCGCATCGAGTTCATTTCCAAGTCCATGGCCTGTTGCCAACCGTGCTTGTTCCTATCACTCATTGCTTCTTTATACGACTTCGGGTCTTGAAGTTCGGAAGCTACCGTACCTTGTTCAGTCTGTTGTTCTCGGATACGCGTTGAGCGGCGCGCCCCTTGTGCTAGCATTTGTTGCTCATTTTCCTGTCGTGAGTGTTGGTGTTGTTCCTGTAATGCTGCCTTCGTCTGCCCCTGTTTGCGTCCCCGTCGTTCCGGTGGTGCGTCCGGAATCGGATCCGGGTCGGATGGTGTCTCCACAGCCGCAGGAGTCGATGTGTTTTCATCGTTAATGTCTGTCGTGCCTCCACCATCGGATGAGCGTAGGAGGGGTTCCCAATCGTCGTGTGGCGTGTCGGTGCCCGATTCCGACCATGGCATGATATCCTCAAAAAATGTGACGTCTCGCTCCTCCGATACCTTTGCTGAAGCGATGTTGAAAATGCGATATGCCCTTCGGCGGTCGGAATAGCCGACAAGAATGCCGGAAAAAGTACGACTGTCCAGTTTATCTCGAGCATCCCGTCTCCCCACTTCCACCTTGCATCCGAAACGTCGAAAATACGTGATATTGGGGACTTGGACGAACCACTTCTCATAAGGAGTCGTCCCTGTCACCGAGGAACAGACAACGTTTCGTATCTTCGCCGCCGTATGCATGGCCTCGGCCCATAGTTCCTTCGGTGCGTTAGCGTCGATAAGCATCGTCCGAGTCATTTCCGTCAGGGTCCGATTCATCCTCTCAACCACTCCATTGCTTTGTGGATTATACGGGACCGTTAATTCATGGATAATGCCCCGATGCTCAAAAAATTCTCGCAATCGTTGCGAGCAAAATTCCCCGCCATTGTCCGATCGGAACCTCTTGACCGTTCTTCCCGTTTGATTTTCTTTTTCACACACAAACAGTTCTATTTCCTTCGCTGCTTCGGATTTATTTTTCAATGTTTGGACGTGGACCATGCGGCTGTAGTCATCGACGATCACCATGACGTATTGTGCTCCCCCTAGCGAGACTGTGTGAATGGGACCCATCAAGTCGACGTGCAGAAGTTCCAAAATACCGGACGTTAGGATTGTCGTCACCCTTTTGTGTTGTAGTTTCGTGAACTTACCCTTGACGCAAACATTGCACACCCCATGTCCCTTCTTTGAGGTCATTTTCATGCCTACGACCATTTCTCCTTCCCCCATTCGTTTGAGATTTTTACTGCCCACGTGGCCCAGTCGTTCGTGCCAAAGTAAGAGATCGTCCGTAACGTGACAAGCCATATCATTAACCGATGTCGTGGAATCGTCAAGATCCACGTTAACCATTACAATATATTTATTAACATGCCTTAATCCCCGTATTATTAATTGTTTGGTTTTATTATTAACGATTTCAACCCCACCAAAATTAAAATCTACATCAAAACCGTCCTCTATTAGTTTCACAACTGACAATAAATTAGAACCCAAACCCGGGACGTAAAGTACGTCTGATAACAGAATTCGATTTGTGTCCTGGTATAAGGTTACCTCCCCGGTGCCTATTGCTAATAATTTCCGATCCTTGGCTGCCGTGCCAATGGGACGTGAGATCGGTTCAAAACGGCCGTTGAAATAGAACAATGAGTTCGTCATGTGGGTGGTGGTCCCGGAGTCCACGAGCCAGTTGCCGTCTATTGGCGAGTCGTCCTCGATCGCCGGAAATGCCCAGTCCAAAATATTAATTGCATGCGATATAAAAGTTTGTTCCTTACCTTTCACCGCTGCCTCCAACCCCAACTCTGATTCGCGTTCGCTGTCCAATAATATGCGGAATTGACGAGCTTTTGCGTCTACGTAATGCGATAATTGCCGCATATGTTCCTCTTCCTTTGCGATGGCATTTGTTATTTTCCTTATTTGTTCAACGCGGTATTCTCCGTCTAAATTGATTTGCATCCATGCGAGTTGTGACGTCATTTGTCGTACATTATCCTTATGGACCGCTATTTCGATTTCCCGGTCGTAAACTGAGTTCATAATTCGTGCCCTCTCAGTTTTGCTGTACGAGTCGGCGTTTTCACGTTTTTCCATCGTTGGTTGCTCGATGTCGGCAACAGATGGCGCCACCGACTGGTCCTCCGATTGATCTGTCGGCAAATCCTCATTTTCTCGCTGTGTGCCCTTAAATTCAATTACAATTTTCTTATCACGATAAATCGATTCTAGTACCTCTTCCACTATTTCCTGTTTCATTTCTGGATCAATTGTTTCGATTGCAACAATTATTTCGCCGGATTCTTTTTCGCGTTCCTTTTTTTCTGCTATGTTTCCCGCGATTTCCGTATCGGTGTGCGGTTGTTTTTCTGCATTCATCGTTTTGGGTGATGTTTCGTCACTCGTATAAGTGTCGTGCGTTTTATGTGACTGGTGTTTCAATTTTATTTTAATAAATTCATTTTGTATTTGCGATTCTCGTACCTCATCGTCCGAATCGTCGTCGTTCGATTCTAACGCCCATTGCTGCTGTTCACGAAATTGTTTCGCCAGTCTCTCGTATGTTCGTTGCACCCTAGCCTTTCTCTCGTAAAAGATTCTGTCCAGCTCTCGTTTGTGGGTTTCTGGGTCGGACCACTCATCCTCGTCCGCCATTCGTGCCGCTGTCGTTCCTTTTTCTTTCGCTTCTCTTGCTTCTTTCTGTTTTATCCGACAGTAAAGGGCTTTATGGCCTTTTTCCCCACAATTAAAACATGTCATCGGTGATTTTATTACCGCCTTTTGTGCTTTTTCCCGAGTTGTTCGGCATTGGGCCAAACGGTGCCCCGTTCTGCCACATCCCCAACATTCGCCTGGCATGTTCCCTTTATTTTCTCTGTAATTATTAGTTTTAGCTTCTCTTTCATTCACAAATTTATGTTTGTAACCCGATTTACCGTCAAAACGGTGCGTTGATGTATTCACGTGGTGTGATTGACCGCGTCCGCGTTGTGGAGTGAATGCTTGGTGCGCGCCCTCATGGCGATTTGGTTGTTCACTCTGTCTTCGCGCCAATTTCGATTCGTGTTCTATTAAAGTGTCTCGTACTTTCTTAATGCTGTAAACTTTTTCGTCGATTTTTAAGTTTTCTACCGTCGCATCATACTCTGATGTCGCTCCATCAAGTATTTGAAGTACCATTTGTACTTCGGTGAATGTTGTGTCACCCAACCCGCGTGCGTGGTTCCATGCCGCCACGCAGCGATCGACGTATTCTCCCGCTTTTTCTGTTTTGTTCATTTTTAATAAAATGATTTCCCTTCTCGCTTTTTGACGATTTGATTCGTTCATTTCGTCCATATCGATTTTCAATAAATCCCACAACTCTTTCGCGTTTTCGATTGTCGGATATTTCAGTACTTGTGGCTGCGATAATCCTTCTATTATCGCTCCCAATGCGATATCGTTTTTCCTTTCCCAGTCTCGACGCAATTTAACATTTTTTTCGTAATCTTTATCGCTCGTTTTAGCTTCTGGTACTTCTGGATTGCGAATGGCGTCTCGCCATGCGTCTTTTCTGCGCAAATAACCCTCCATTTTCCTTGCCCATAAAATATAATTTGAGTCGGTCAACAATACGTTGCTGCGAGATTCGTTTTTCGTTGCCATTTTCTTCACTTAAGCTCGTAATAAAATGAATTTTTACCTTATTTTCGATGATCAGAGTGGAGTTGTTGGCCACGGTGATGGTAACTTGGACTCGTTTTGGTCCCTCGTCGTTTTTGACGCACTTTTTCACTGAACTCACTACACTTTTCACTCACTACACCTTTCTTTTATTGCCTTTTTCACTCACTGAACTCTTCTTATTCACTATCTTGGGTTTTCACCGTTTTTCAGGCCTGGCAGCAACCATCCTCTGCTACCATTTGTGGGTCGCTCGATCGAATCTGCCGCCTGAATCTATCGCTCTGCTCGCGCGATGTCCTCGTCCTTTACGTTGTACGCTTCGACACAATAAAATCCTCTCATTGAACAATTTAACTAATTTAATAATAACTCGGTTAAATACAAAAGAACTCGGTTACATGGTTTTAACGGACAAAAGTAGTAATAGAGTAATGATGATTTCGCGCCAAGTGCGCTCGCTATTTATTGTCTTTCTCTCTTTCGGCTCCGCCTTCAATCTTGTCGTCATCTCCTGCTTATCGAATCAAAGAATACAATTCAAATAATTAAAGTTATTAACACTGACCCAACAAGGGCGACTTTTGACTCGTTTAACAATTTATATTTAATAAATGTAGAAATATATATTTTTTAATATTATATTTGCTTAGCAACTTGTAAGTGTATTTTCTATTGGAAATTTTTAAAATTATTTTATTTCAAAGCAGTGAAATATTAAATTGATTATATCACTCATCGTCATCTAGCCAATAGAAGGCCAGAATTTTTCAGAGATATAGCCAATGGCAGGCCATATTTCAGGTATAATTTTGATTACACAGTCAAAAATCTGAAATTTCCATAGAAATTTCAAATTTTTGGTATAATCGCGATTATACCACTACCATGTCTCTCGCGCGATAGGCAAGAGAGTGCTGGCAGTAGGCCAAATGCAGCTGAATGCTTGGCCACATTGACTTAAACTGGAAATAGTGACCAAGCCAACCAAATGAGTCCATATTAATTACAATGATGATTCACAACAAAAATTTCAGTTTAAAATCATTTAAATTAATGTCAGTAATAATAATGGTATTAAAAGTTGCATGAACATAAAATTAAATTAATTATTTATTAAAACAATGGGATAAATTTTTAAATTTATTTATAATAATAAAAATACAAAACAAAGCCAATTATATTTTAAAAAAATTTATAAAAAGTGCCATCTATTAACAGCATACGAAAACAAAACGACTATAGTGTTTTTCAATGACCAAAATGATCAGCAAATACGTCTGGTGTATATTATGTTTCTAGACTTATTAAAAAATCTATCTTATTACACAAAAAAACTACTTAATTACAAGTTTAACCAATATTGGTTTTAAGTGCAAAAAAAGTGATTTTGAAATAAAATTTTCTAGACCACGAGTGTTCATGAAATTACGATAAATTTCACGAATTAGAGATGTTAATACTTGAAACTGGGTTGCCTGCGGCACCACCAGTTTCAAGTATTAGCGTCTTTAATTCGTGAAATTTATCGTAATTTCATGACCACT
>JAQFZU010001997.1:0-10963 GCA_034696185.1 Henia vesuviana | reverse complement strand
ATGAATGAGGAACTGAAAAATGGACAATACGGACATTGATAGGAACCACATACGTGACAAATACTTAAAACGTACAAATTATACGAGTCGATTATCGTTTCGTTGTACCGTTCTAAAAAAAGAAAAAGCAAAAAAAATTAAAATAATTAAAATAAAAAAAATGAAATAAATCAAATACCAGGTGCGTAATAATCATAAATCCTGGCTTTAGTATATTGAGTCATATTCGCTACTGGAAAATATCGATTTAATTTGAATTCCAAACACGTCCAAGTCGGACTTAACTGAAAAATTAAACGAATTAATCATCAAAATTTATTTATGGATTAAAAACTTACGTGTTCGAAATACAAAACGATATTTCTATTATTAATTTTCGCTCTCTTCAAATGCCTCACACCACCGTAAAGCACTTGTCCTCTCAATTCGTGATACTGAATCCAATACCCAGTCGGATTCTGAATTTCCAGCACGGCCAATCCACTCACGAGCGATTCCTTAGTCAAAGTCCACCTCTGACAAGCCCTCACGTTGATAACCGATGCATTTTTCCTAGCATAATTCATCCGAACGTTCAAATCAAACGCTTTAATCGGCGGTTCGATTAGTAGAAAATCCCAATCGACTCCGTATTGAGTATCCAATTGCGCGATCGCAAAACCACTGCCGTGTGCGGTGATTGTCACGAATCCCCACACATTATCGATCTGAAATTTAAAAATAATTAATTTCTAATTAAGTGATTTTTTAAAAAAATTAACTGGAAATGATTGAAGACTCGATAAATTGTCGTCATTGACTCGAGCCAAATACTCATTGGCAGCTTCGGACGAAACTTCCATTTGAACGGTCATAGTCGTAACGTCCCTAATACGGGTTCTAAAGGTGAATTCTATCAAAGCTTGCATTGCAACGAGTGTATCTTGCGTCGATATAAACCCTCCGTCCGTACTTCGCATCGAATTGAGCCATTTGACCATATTCTCTTGATGAAATCCTTCCTCTTTAATACAATACACGAGTAAAGCGTAAGCCGTTGCTTCGACGTTGATCGAATCGTATTTTCTAGGAAATCGCGGTTGGATGTACGGTCTTTGGTTCTCTTGGATCACTACCATTGGTTCTTCACGCTCGATTGCCCAATAAACGTAATCCTCTTAAAATTAAATAATTTTTTTAAAATTCAAATTTAATTTTTAATATTTTAATTACCTTGTTCGATTTTCATTTTATCGAGCATATCGAATGCCGATTCTTTATCGACGCTATTTACTTTCGTTAACGTATATGCCGTTATGGCGATTTCGTATGGATTTTTCAAATCGTTTAATTGTCTTTCCAAGTATTTAGTCCCTGATAATTTCGCATTTGATACGCGGGTCTTCAAATCGCCCGGTAAATCGATCGCGATGCTTAACGTGAGTAAAACTTGGGCCGTTAGAGATACGTTACGGTATCGTAAATGATGAAACGAATCCCAAACAGGCTGTTAATAAGAAAATTTAATTCTAGAAATTAATTTTAAATTAATTTTTACTTCTGGTTTGATTTTGCGATCGTAAGGGAATAAATTTGTGTCCCTAAAAGCACCATCGGGGTTCTGGTAGTTCAATAACCACGTTATACCATCGACGAAAATCTGCGGATCGATGTAAATATCGTTTTCCCAATCGGGAAAACGCGCTTGATGGAATGTCCTGAGTACCAATGCGGTCAACCTGAATTTAAAATATTATTTAAATAATTAAATTTAATTTTTTTTAAATTAATAAAACTCACCATACACTTCCAACTTTATCTTTAAACATCGTAAAATAGCCATCTTCGTGTTGATAAGCCATAACGTAAGCGTAGAAATAAGTGAGATCGTCCATCGCTTTACCGTAAATGTCTGAGTTCATTTGATTCGTGAGTCTCAGATAATGTAACGTGTATAAATTCACACCGAAATTAAATAATTGCATTTCACCGGTGCGATCCGGTTTACGTAACGCCGAATACGCATCCATGGGCATTTGAGGGAAAACCGGACCGAATACGTCGCCCACGATCGATATTTTGGCTATGGGAGTACCGAAAATGTATCGACGCCATCTCTCGTAAGGTACTATGGGAGTTTCGGTGATGTTTAAATCGAGGAATTTCAGAGTCAACGGTTGGTTTTTCAGGTCCAGTAAGAGCGATGTGTGCAGGAATTGCGTAATCCCTTCCGACTGTTAAATTTGGAATTAAAATTATTAAAAATAAGTGATGAGAAAGGGTTAAATATTTTACTTCGACGGTTATTGTTGTTACGACTCTGTCCATTGCGACACTGGTCCACGCTTCGATGATTATGTCGATGTCGCCGAGAACTATGGGTACGATTGGTACGAAGACTGGTAAAGACGATTCGGGTTTGACCCAAACGAGATGCTGATGTTCTCCCGATGAAGTTCGGGCATCGTACGATCGTACTTGGCCTTCTCCTTCGACGTGGACGAACCGGTACGAATCGGATGCCATTAAAACGACCGTGACGTATAATTCGGTTTGGCCGAAGTTGAATAACTCGACGCGGATTCCGATTTGCTCGCCTCGGCGACATAACGGGGGCATTTCGACGCTGATGCAAAATTGTTTGGTACCGTCGTACTGTATGAGAATAAAGGCAATGAACTTTTCGAGTGATGGGGATAAATTACGTACCGTTAATGGTTGTTGAAGGATGCTGAATCCGGTATCTCTGTTGCTGTGGAAGGCGTAGACGATCCATTTGGAGCCTCTGTTTGGAACGGGTCGATTGAAAGCGTCGAAACCGTTGGAATTGTAATCGAACCAAGCCCAATCACCGTCGGCCGTGTCGAAGAATTGATCGAAGTGACTGAATCGTCTCATACGAAATTCGTATATGTTGAAATCTTCCTCGATTACGTGAGTGCCTAAATTATTTGGTCGAATTTAAATGATGATTTATGTGAAATTATTTAAATTTACAATTGGATTCGTCGAAGCCGTTTTTACAATCGACTTCTCCGTCGCATACTTTAGTCGCTAAGAAGCAACCGCCGTCTTGACATGGTAAAAAACGTGAATCGTTGCCACAGAGAACTGGAAAATGAATTTTAGGTGTTTTGTACAAGAGATTTTAGTTGGGAATGACTTACGTGAAGATGATGCGATAAGTGCGTCTGTGAAAAGCTGCAATTGTGATTGGGTAAAAGTGTCTTCGTCGTCGCTTCCGAAACCGGACGAATCGTAAAAGAGTAGTTGGTCCGGTTGGTGGTCTCTGGAAGCCCTTAATATCCGACTCGTTCGCCAGAAATCGAAATCGAAACCGTGAAGCGATTCGAGTACCTGTGGAAAGAATATTCTTTTAATTTTAATACTTTGAAAAAAAATTTTTTTACCGAAGTTTCGGTTATTTCTTGTCCGCAATTTATACACGACGTGTCTAAATCTTGCGCCGAAACGGCGATTTGATCACCGGGTTCGGTGAAAACACAGTACTCGACGGTGTTGCCCGTTTTATCCTTTCTTTGATTCAATTCGAATGTAAACTGCAAATTTAAAAATTTAATAATTAATTTAATAAATATTGAATTTAATTTAAAAATACTTTTTCTTTCTTCATCGGATTAATCGGTACTCGCACACTGTCGCTCACGATTATACCATCTCTGGTAACGTGATACACAACTAAATTACACGTCGGTGCCATTTCAGATGATATTGGAATCGCTATTGTTTTTATTGGCATTTTAAGAGCGTCGACGGTCTCGGTTCCGTGATGAATTATTATCCCTTTGGACACCACCTATCGAGTATAACGAACATTGATATTTAAAAAATCGTAAACCTCAATATCTTACCAAATAGTAGAAATGTTTGATGTAAAAATTAGCTCGAACGTGTATAATAAGATATTCACCCACGACTGCTTCTTTGGTACTCGTATACACAAACAACGCTCTCGCATCGAAAGAAAAGTAAGGAAAAGTGAGTAAATCGGCAGTAGTGATTTCTTCCTGATCCTTATAAACCGCTTTGATTGCCATTCTGATGGTATTTTCCGGGACTATAAATTGCAATTTGTATAATCCATCGTCTGGAAAGCGATCGTGGATTTCGACCAATCGCGTGGTTTGACCGTTAACGTGAGTTACCAATCGAGTGATTTGAAGTGTCGAATCGTGAAGTTTTGATTCTGGTAACGGCACTTGGTCGGCGTAAGATATTACCAACTGCAAAAATAAATTATTTATATACATTATTTAATATTAAATTAATTAATATTTACGTAGGTCTTGAAGGGCATCCCCGATTTAAAATACAACGGCGGCGACCCGAGGAATCTCATTTTAACATCGCCATCGATGATTCTCGTTTTGCTGTAACCGACGCAAAACAAATCGAGTCGTTGATCGGTTAAACTACCTTCGATCGTAACGATACTTCCCGCCAGAGGACTGACCAATCGTTCCAAATCCGATAATTTTATATCCAAATCGTAATCACCTTGGAACTAAATTTTTTTAAAAGTAAATTGGAAATTTATCGTTTAATAATTTAAATTTTATCATTTACATTTTCAACGTTAATCACTAGCGCTTGCAACGATTCCGCTTGTTTGTAAAATTGCTTCGGTGGTGTCACGTAAACTCGTATTGTTGCATTACCGATCACGGGAGCGTTATTCAAATACCAACCGAACATTTTGCCGGTTATGGCTTCTTCTGTGTCGGTTACGGTGTCTTGGATTTGGATAAACACTTCAGTTCTTTGAAAATAATATTTCTCGATGTAAATACGCTTCTCTTCGATTTGCTTTTGCGCCACGACTTGGATGGTCCACCAACCTCGGTTCGGATCCAACGGTAATTTATAACTGAAACTTCCAACACCTTGAAAATGATAAATGATTGTTTTTAATTCCTTTCGATGTAGATATCAGAGTTCACTCACCCACCTACATTTAAGTAGACGGAGCCGTAATTCTTCATTACGTAGCCTTTGGGATTCTAAAAGTAATAAATATAAAACTCAAAAGAAGATTTTTCAGTTCCTTCGAATGGGAAAATGTTAAGTTGCAATTTATTGCTTTTTATTGCTGTACTTTAATGGGTGGATCTAGAATGTTTTAAAAAAAATATCTACTTTTTTTCGGTTTTTAATAGTATCTCATAAATAAGTTGGGGCCTGAAAGAAAATAGTAAAAACTGTGTAAATAATTACCAATATATTTATATCGATTGGATCCGCGTATGGTTTCATTTCGGTTGTCATTATAATTACTCGAAAACGAACTAAAATTTAAACATTTTTTTTTTATTTTTTTTTTTATTTTTAAAGTGAGAAAAATTCAAAGGTCGTTACTCGTTTGATCCGCATTATAAACGGCTCTACTACATTGGATTAAGATAGTCAAGAATTTATCACTGAATTCTAATTCCTTGACCGAATTGATGTAATTCCCGCCGATGCCGCCATTCAAATTGCCGGTAACGTGCAATTGGTAATCGCCCGGGATCGTCGTTTGAGGTATCTTTAAATTATTATAATTATTATTGAAAAGAAAAATTTAAATTTAAATTTACCTTAAGTAAGAGTTTATCAGATTCCCCTTTCTTCATTAGTTTTAGAGCTTTTGCTATTTGAACTCCTTCTCTCGAAATCGATGCCCGGACGTGAACGGGGTTTTCGATATGTAAAATATTGATTATTACTTTATAAATTGTACCTGGACGAACGGTTTTTGAAGCGACGATTATATAGGAACTGGAAAATGTTAAGAATTCTTCATTTGAGATTATACAATATTCAAATGTTGGTTTTTTGGAATAGGAAGTGCATTGATTTTTAATAAGTGTTGGTATTGTGATTTAATGTTTATTTAAATTCAGTTGTGGTCGTAAAAATGTGTTAAAATCTACTTAATAATACGATTATTACTCACGGATGCGTGTCGAGTCTTGTCGTGTATCCGATATTTTCTATGTTGGTTTGACCATTCGTTAAATAGAGTTGCAAACACAGCAAGAGGAAACACTTGTACATTTTTGTTGATATTCAAATGAGAAAATATCAACTAAAAAAACAGAAAAATTTAATTTTAAACTTTTTCAATACAATTTACATTAAAAGCTATTCAAAGAATACCTCAGTCGCTGCAATTAAGGAGAATTGTCCTTGAATTTTTTTTTTCTTATTTTTTTAAATAAAAAAAAAAATCCAGGAAAGGAAACAAGTAAATTTAAATTTTAAAAAAAAATTTTGAGAAAATAAAAATTTGTAAAAAAAATTCTAAAAATATAAACAAAAAGTCAGGAAACTCTTTCCTACTTTAAATTCAATATATTTTTTTTATCTTCAAGAGTCACATCAGCTGGCAGTAAATTCAACTGATGTCAATTCATACGACATATCTAACCAATGATCAACATTTGCTTTATTGAAATAAGTTTTAAAAGAAATTTATAGCCATCTGTAAATAAAAACTATTGGCTTTGATGCCATTTTTTTTAATGGCTGTGAAACACGAAAATATAATATAAATTACATAACTAAACTAAAACCCAAAATGAAAGAAGAAAATTTTTGTCTTTATATAATTAATAGTAAACAGCTTTAATTTGTTCTTATTTGCTTCCCCATTACTATTTGTTTCTTTGTAATTAAGGTTAGAGATGTGAAGGCCAAATGACAATTTTTTTATTTATTTATTTATTGACTGATAAATAATTTAGTAAAATTCTTTTTTGTTGCAGTTTGTGGTCGCTTTTGGTGATTATGAAGAATTCAATTCGACAATAGATGAGCACAATACAATAAGAGCAGAGTCTGTGACTAATTTCTAGTCTACGGAGGAAGAAGGCGGGGGAAAATCATGGCAAATGAATTATAATGAGGAAAAAAAAGTCAAAATAATTATGGAAATGGATGAGTTGAGGTAAAGAAAATTTTAAATTTCTTTTTTATTTATTTATTTATTTTTTTTTAATTAGAAAAATTCGATTTAAGTTTATATTAGACAATGCATTGAATAGAATTAAATTCGAATTGATAATGAATTATTGATTTATGTTTATTTAAGTTGCATCGCTTTAAGGGAAAAATTATTTTTAAATGAAATTTTTAAGTTATTTAATCGCAGTTTAAATTTTCTTTACTTTTGGTCAATGGAGTTTTTTTTTTTTTTAATAATAATTAAAACTTACTTGAATGACTCCGATGGTAATATTTTGATGGCAAATATCAATGTTTACATTTGCAAAGAAGGAAGTAAAATGTGTTTTCAATTCCCTACCTATTCAGCTACTGAATCCACTCACGCAAAGCTATTTGGCCAGGCTGCTTCTGACGTCGAATAATATATTTTTATATACAACGCGACCGGTCCAAATCGATTTCACTCAACTCGCGTATTACAAATCGAGATTTAATGACGTAAACGACTAAACCGATCGGATAAATAGATAAGCTTAAATTCAACGTTTTTGTAATTCATTTTACATTTATTTCAGTTTTTAGCTTCAGAAAACAAATAATTCGAACGAAATGGTAAAAATTGATTTATTTCGATGTTTATAAATCGATAGAAAAACTGGTCAAAGAAGTTGATTATTAATTGCCTGATTTCTTGGAAATTCAGTCCAAGGATTTTAAAGGTGTAATTTTGGTTTTAAAATTTTTTCTTTTTGAAAATATACTAAATGAAACCAATGTTTAAAATGTTCATTTTGCTTTAGATGCAATTTGAAAAAGCGCAGTTGCAACGAGTAGAAATAATAACTCGTAAATGATGATAATGCGATTTTATATTTCCTGTATCTATAATTTAAAGTTATAATTATGTTGACATGTCCTTAAACCAGAGTTTAAAGCAAAAAAAATTAAGGTTTCGCATTAAGGGATCTGAGTTTGGATCGCGGCTCCACCCTGCGACCGAATTGGGAAGTATTCGTTTTGCTCTATTTATTTATTATTTCCTATTTGATTAATTATTAGTTAATTTTAGTTACTCGAGGGTTATTTGGGGAATTAAAAGTGGACTTTTGGAGTTAGATATTTAAATATAATTTATTCTTTAATTTTTTTATTATTTTTTTTTTTTTTGGTTGAAATTTTATTTGTTTTATATGAAAGTGGTAATTATAGGTTGAATTTGATAGGAAATTGATTTGAAGTTATTTTTAAATAGAGCAAATCAAATAATATTTTTTCGATTTCAATGACACAATAGCAAATGAGTTTCATTTTAGATGCAATAATAAAAGTTATCGGTTTGGAGGATTTGAAAATGTGCAATAAACCTCTAAATTCCCGCCCAAATAACCTATATTCAAATTTAAAATTCCTGCCCGTTCATATCCATCTAATGAACTGTGAAATAATCAAAACTGAAAGTTAGATATTTGAAATTGTCCACACAATCGATGCGTGGCGACACCTGGTGACGTTTCCACCGAACTAACGCGTAATTACATATTAAGAATTTTAAAAAAAAATTTAAATTAATTTAATATAAATATTGATTAACTTTAAACTGATTTTTTAAATTTTTTACTGATAATAGATTAATTGAATAATTTTTTATGAATTATCAAAAGTGATTTTAGACTTTAAAATTAATTTTTTTTTAATTTTCTTTAAATTGATATCATTGAAAGTGTCAATCAATAGCGAGATAAACATTATTGTTAATAATATTCTCGCACAGCATCACAGCCATTTTTAGCTACCTTGTGACGTCATAATAAGACATTCCGTCACGCAGGCAGCCAAACCATATTTGGAAATTGATGTTAAAAGACTAGAAAAAAAAAATGAAAAAGTCGTTCGTCTGGTCGAGTCTATTAACAATAGACATTTAAGGGAATATTGGAAAATAATAAATGAAATTTTTTTCATTTTTTTTCAAAACAAGGAAAAAAATGATTAAAAAAAATAGTTAAATTTTCAATTAAATTATTGACGAATTTCATTTTAAAAGACATTCACACCTTAAAAAAAATTAAAATACCTAATTATAAATTCAACATTTGTTCTATTTAGTCATCCAACCTCCAAATATGGTTCTAACGGTTGAAAAAAAAAATAGTGGAAAGTTCTTGAATAGAATTTTCTAGACCTTGATTCATCAGTCATTAATTTCCTGCCCTAAAAGTACAGTAAAGAAAAGTCTTAATAAAGACAAGATACAATTTGTATGAGTATTTTGGACATAAATAGCACCGAACTTGGCCATGCTAAGCAATTGGGAACTTCAAGGGGGAGTTGGTACTTGAAATAACAATCGTTTTGTAATTAGATAACAACAATTGTAATATTAGTTATTTTTTTTTAAATTTACCTGGATTTACGAAATGATATTTGATATTTTTAAAAGGTAAAATTAATTTGAAATTCTAAATTATTTATATTTATAAATGTTTTTTTTTTTAGGTTAAAAAAATATAAATTCAAATGGAATTCGAATTCCCATTTTCCCCTTGAGGTTCTCTTCGTACCATTGGCCCAAGGCTCCAGTGACGTCGCGTGATGTAAGTCATTGCATGAACATTCTGGTGAATCGGCAGACGTGGTATAAAACTCGAGCCGGTCAAATATTAAGCAGGAATTTTGTTCTGATATTTTATTTCATTCTCGATCGAAAGAAAATAGAAAAATGGCACCAGAAAGGAGTGTACCCATCTTGAAAACCGATTTCAGCATTCTCGATTCGGAATTCAATTCGATCCGTGAACGATTCGAACTTGAGATGCGAAAGATGGAAGATGAAATGAACAAATTTCGAAACGAATTACTCGCGAGAGAACAACAAACCATCTCAAAATCGACTACCAGGTACAGTTTAACCGTTTTAAATACAAAAAAGCCCGTATTTCTAGCAAAACGATCGATCCGACGTGGAAAAGATCGATTTTTCGTTTCTATAGAAACTATGTGTATTTAATCAAGTTTTACGGGTTTAAAGATTAATTTTTAATAATTTATTTCCAATTTTGGCGTTTAAAGCCTAAAATCGTTTGGAAAATTAATTTTTTAACGAGTGTTTGGGTGTTGGTCGAGTGTGGTTGCAAATGTTAGCACCAGTTGGTGCTAATTAATTTCTATTTACATTTTATCAAGAAAATGATTTAATAAATATATTATATAATTTATGTGAATGTGAAAATTGATTATTTTATATTTTCAGGTTTAATTAATTAATAATTTTAGCCAATGTCGGCTGTAAAAGGCTACGAAAATAATAACAAATCAATAACTGTGACCCGAATTCGCTGGGGATGTCATTGACCATTAATGACACCGTAGAAAAATCAATTTTAATTTTCTTACTTTTTAAATCTCTAACGAATGGATTTGCATGGTTTAATAATTTTTATTTAAAAAAATCTAATAATTTTATTTCTTTTTTTCCACCTCAACTTGAACCTTTAAAGTACTAAAGAAACAATAACTCGGTAAGTTGATTACTATTAATAAGTAATTAAGTGGTTTTTGGTGTGCTCGGTGTTGGATAATAACAATATTAATCAAATTTTAAATGTATTAATCCAAAAAAAATTAATTTGCATAAAATTAGCATGTTTGATGACTCGTTTACAAACATCATGCACATCAAAGAAAATATAAATAGATAAAATAATGACACTTCAACTATGGCCTTTTTTCGGCTTTTAGTATAACCTCCGGAAGTGGTACGTCGAGCCATAAATCGGAGTTCTTTGAAGAGAAACAATCTTCGAGTCAAAATGGAGGGTTCGGAGCGGGGGATGCGTTCAAAAGGCGTGTTTTTTCTATATAAATCCATATTATAGTTGCCTTCATTTACGCATGATTTAGAATAATAGATGTCGCATGGTAGAAATGGTTGTTGGGAAGTGAATTGTTAAGTGCTTTTAACGCGTTTAGTCATCTTATCTTTTGAAAATTTATCAATGAAAAATGGAATAAAATTTACTATAAATCTTTAAGCTTA
>JAQFZU010001996.1:0-10964 GCA_034696185.1 Henia vesuviana | reverse complement strand
ATCAGATTAACAAATGTTTGATCCAGTTCAAAGCTTGACAAAATGGGTAGAAATTTTGCAGAAAATTCTATAGAAAAGTCGATAAGCAATGCAAAGATATATATTTGGATATTTTGTAAAAGATTTCCAAGAATAAAATAAATATACATAAATAAATTTTAAATAAAAACAAATTTTATTTTAAAAAATTTATTTATGTATTTATTATTTTATTCCAAAAATCTCACACGGAGTATGCAGTATAATGTCAAAAAAAATGGGTACGATAATGTTACGTGAGACGAATTACGTACGATAATTGCTGCATGACAAATTAGCATACACCCAATTACCCATGTGGTCATGCACGATGATTGGGCCTGCGAGTAACGACCACAGACCTAATAGGGTTGTCTTAATTAATTCTTAGTACCATTTTTTCCCATTAACTCTTATTTTGGAATACATAGTTAGCAATATGCAATATACAATATACGGTTAGCAATTTACAACACTATGATTAAACTCTAATTATTGATATATAATCATATCCTACAAATGGCCAGTGAAGCAGTCGTAAACCTCTAGTACTTTATTATTGGTATTCGTCTATTTTGTATTATCATCATTTAGTTTTTCCTAGTAAATTTTTTTTAATGTTTTATATTTTTTTTATATTGTATTATTTTATTAATTAATCCCTAATTGCTTCTGGATTATGGTGCAACTTGTTTGTTTGCTGTGGTGATGGCATACCATAGGGAGGTCGCTCCACGTCAAAGTTTGGTGGTTTTTGAGCGGTCAGAATTTTGGTTTTGGTATCAAATTAATCCATTAACTTTGTTCTTTCATCTTCTTATGTGTATTTAATTTTAAGTTTAATAATTAATCACCCACGAGCGAAACTTGTCCGACATCAATGGATATCTATGGAAATGTGCATTGCACAGTCATCAGGTGGCGAGGGGATGTGATCAATGGGCCTGATCGTGTGAACTCGTCACGACTGTGGAATATTATTTAACTAGTCTTAATTTGTGACGGTGAAAAATTCACTCATGCCATATTTTCCTAAAACCCTATTTAAAATCCCCGTTCGCGTAATAAATCTGATTTCGTTCATGTTTTATCAAAACGTAACAAACCAGTTTTTATTATAACCGTTTCTAGGATACAATTATACATTTACTACTAAGTTAACAATTAAGCAATTTCCCGTTATATAATGACTGAATTTACAGTTTAGGTTCCTTTATACCCCCACTGTGTGTAACGTACACAATCTACTGATTCCATTAATTTAATATTCTAGCTGGAAACAAATCACATAAATCTAAACTAAACCCAGTTAACACTAAAACCCGATATTAACACTTTTACACTTATTATAACTGAGTGCGCATTCTCCTTAACTGGTCACGTCCATTTTCAGCTTCCGTAGCTTGAATTCGAAAGTCCGCATTTTAGTAACACGCGTGTGTTTATAAAATGCACAACTTGAAATTTTCGTCAAATCTCTAAAACCTGGTTGAAATCGTCCCCCTGCTTCAGAATACCTTGAGATAACTGTTTTCACTTATCTTTCCGAGATTCAGAATGTAGTCAAAACTGTGAAAACAAAAAGAAAGCAAGACTCTGCGAGTAATCTCCAGATTGCGTTAAATTCTCAATAAAACCAACTTAGTTAGTTTGGACAAAACACAGGCCATCAGGCGAAACACGAGCCGCCAAGCAAAACACAAGCCGCTAAATCACTGAACGTACGCAGGACGTTCTAGCAAAAGGAGTGGGAAACACGGGCCCCAGCAAAACATGAGCCGCCTCATTTCGTAATCTCTGCACCGGTTCACCTTGTCTTGCAAAACTGGCAGGGCCGGCCCACAACAGACAGAGCACTTAAGATATCTGTTGCGTCATGTACTGAGATCAGGTCATAATTTCAGCACAGCCTCTTGGGGTTGCACACCCTCCGAGACTACACTCAACAAAGTGATTTTTTATCTTAAGCAAATCAATTGTTTTATTGCAATTCGTAATGTTTTGTTTTATTACTGTATTTTTGGGTTTAATTAATAAATATCGGGATTGGCCAAGGTTTAACACAGTAGAATTTGAACACTATAACTGGCCAATAGGAATGCACCAAATTTAAAAGGGATAATCGCATGTCGTTGGATAAAAGCAATCATCATGGTTACATTTTGATTACTATGGTAAATTCTGATTTGTATTTGTGTTTTTAAAGTCTTCAATTAAATTTAATAGGTTAGAAAGATTATTTTTACAAGGGATGCTTTCCTACATGCTCGCCTCCGATTTCCAAAAAGAAGTGTCAAATAAACATGCAATCAATAAAGAATATTTTAGCTTCTTTGCATTGACATTAATGAATCATTATTGGAAAATTATTTTTGTACAAATGAAGCTACACCCATTAAGTATTTTAATTTCTTTGCAGTGACATTGATGTATCATTATTGGAAAACCATTTTTATTTAAAAGCTTCACCAGTTGATCTCCTGATAAGAACTTCAGGTGAAACTCGTTTAAGTGATTTTATGTTGTGGCAGGTTAGTATCTTAATATTTGTATTGAAATAAAAGCATTAAAACCAATGTTTTTGAGCATTGTTTAGGCTTCGTATGCAGTTTTATCATTTACTAAAGCATTATGGCCTGAATTCAGCGTTTGGAATTTTGCCTATTGTATTTTCAATTATCAGAAACAATTCCAAGAACTAAAGGTAAGTATTATGCCATAAACCCTTATAAATTATTAATTTTTTTTTTTTTTTGAATAGCCATATCATAAGAAACGTCTTGAGAAAGAAGATTAAATTGTAACAGCAAATATTTATGAAAATTCTTTCCTTAAATTTTGGGAAAAAATATTCACAAGTTTCCCAAATCCAAGCTTGATATTTGGCAACATATAGCATTTATGGTGGACATAAATTAGAAATTTGACTAAAATAACTTCTAATCATAAGAACATAAAAATTAATTATTTTCTTGGCTCTTTAGCTGCAAGAGACTTTGAACTATAATGCTTGAATTTTGGGAAACTGCCTTCCCCGGTTAAAATTCCCGTTAAACCCATATGGGCTTCTAAAGGTTTCAATAGGTTTCAATGGGTAAAATTGGTTTCCTAACAATAATGGGAAATTCTAAGGGTTCTATTATGGGTTTTGATGGTCTGTTATGGGTAATGAGGGAAATTTTGTGTTTTATAATTAAAACTAGAAGCCAAAACACATTAACTTTATGGATGGATACACGTGTGGGAATTTTTATGGAAATTTTAAACTGGGTCAAGCCTCTGACCTAGGCATTTACATACTTTGCCTTCTCTATCACAATACTTTGTTTATTACAAAACCAAAGTTAAATACAAGTTTTTACTCATCTAAATCCACAGCTTAGTTAGAAAATGAAAGAATATTTAGATGGTTTTATAATACACATCTGAGTTTCTATATTACAATATAATGCAATTCAAAACCACCACAGGAGCCATTGGTAGCCTCATTCCACACATGGTAGATGATAAATTAGCACATAGCTGAAGTTATATTGTCACAACTTTGTTTCATCCATAGCACAATATGAGAAAGAAACTAACATGCATAAAAAAAATTTAAATAAATTTCAGATTATTAAAAGTTTATTAATCATATAAATTTGTACAATAATGCATGTTAATAAATATCTAAGTAAATAAATTTTTGCCATAAGTCTGCTTTTTACAATTTTTAAAATTTGCACTTTATAATATTTTAGGTTTATTTTGTTTGTAAAAGATTTATTTTATTTATGTATGGTGTATACATTAATAAATTAATTTTTTTCAATGACAAATTTTATGGCAATTGTAAATATGGCATAAACATAATGTTTTATTGGTAAAACAAGCGAAATAATAATCCAATCGATTAATTGTGCAGATTGGTTTGTTGGTTCATTTCTGTGTGTATTAGCTAAGGTGGGGGAAGTTAGTTCTGCTACACGACTAAACACCAACATCAGGGAGGTATGCCCTTCCCTTAGAAATTTCACCACTGGGGATCTTTAGCCTGCAACAATAATCATCCCAAACAAAAACTATTGCTTAAAATCCATTCCAAAGGGTTGCTGTGCTCATTTGTACAAGAATTAAAATAATATCAATAAAATAGGCACTTAACTGCATGCAGTACAGTTATAGACAAGAGATTGTTAGCTTTCAATCAAAATACCTACAGCAATAAATATTTTTTAAAAATTTGATAAACTCATTTATCATAGCCTTTGATATAATAAATTTAAGCAAGAATATATGTATCTAAAAAAAAAGAGTTTTAACAATTTACAAGTGCGGAGTGGTATTTGCTTTGTATATTTTACAATTCCAGTTACAAGCCAATTGGAAGCCAGAATTTTAGTTTTTTGTGGTTCAGTGTTCAATTTGTTTGATTTCAAATACTGAATTTGAAATGAGTTTAATTACTCATTGGCTTGATTTTCAATTGCTGCAGGCTCCTTTGCTTAATGCCACCTTTGTGATTCTTAGCTTCAAAATTGTTAAAACTCTCTAGTATAGCTCATTTAAACTTTTGTTTACCTTTCTCAGTTAATGAACCAGTTTTGAATCTGACAACTCAAATTTGCTCTTTAATTGTACTGGCTAAGAAATGAAACATTTTTGTTCCATTTTCCTCATGCCAGTAAGACTCATTTTATCGATTTAAACCAAATTTGGCCTACATTTAGTACACCTCCAGGGCTATGTCAGGTCCAAATTTCAGACCCCAACTCGTCTAGTTCCAGTCTGGCAGCCTTTCGAGCATGGCCGCTGAAACCTTAAATGTATTACTATAGCCTGTCAATGCGGAATTTTCAATTTCTGATTTCTCAAAATTTGAAACACCAATTTTAATAAAATTTTACACACATTAAGTACACTCCTTAGGGTATATTCAATCCAAATTTCAGACCGCCATCTTAAATTTGGACTGCCGTCTGTATATTGTAAGTATTGTGTATCAAGCGATTAGAATTTTGTTTCCAGTTGCTGCTATACCAAATTCTGTGAGATCTTGTGCCAGTACAGAAACATATTTAATTCCTAATTCTTATGGTTATTTGATTCTTGTAAGTGTTCTGTGTCAAGTGATTAGAATCCTGATTCTAGTTGCTGCTAATGTAACCAACTGTATTGGGTTTTCTGTAATTTCCCCAATAAGGAGACGAGTCGGGGATCTGAAATTTAGACCGAACATACCCCAAAGAATGTACTGAAGTTGTGTTTATTAAAATTGATGATTTAGAGTTTGAAGAATTCGAGATTGAAAACTGTGCATTGACAGGCAATGGTAATACATTTAAGGTTTCAGCAGCCATGCTCGAAAGGCTCTAAACTAGAACGAGACGAGTTGTGGTCTCAAATTTGGACCGAATATACTCCAATGAGTGTACATAGTGTATGTAAAATTTTATTACAATCGGTTATTTGGAGTTTAAGAAATCCAAGATTAAAACTCTGCATTGACAGGCGATGGTAATACATTTAAGGTTTCAGCGGCCATACTCGAAAGGCTGCCAAACTGGAACGAGACAAGATGGGGGTCTGAAATTTAGCCCGAATATACTCCATTAAAATAAAGTAAAACAAAAGTCATTCTGTCATTAGAATTAGTGGAATTAAGTACAAATGAGTTAGTAAAATGTGACAAATAAAGAGTTAAATAAGAAGAAATAAAAAATATTTTGTTTTTAAAATATAATAAAAATACACAAATTAATTTCATAAAAATTAGAATAATTACTTCTCTATTGTGAAACGGTTATTTTATACACAGAATAAAAGCGAAAAATGGTTAATTCGTATTAGTTTAGATCCAAAAAATTGTGTAAAAAAATGATAGAATAACAAAAACAATTTGTTAAAACCAATTTAAAAAATTTTGGGACCAAAAAAAAAAAACTTAAAAACTTACCACACAATTAGAACAAGTTCCTTTGTTAGTGAGACACTTCACTGGTGATTTTGAGATGGTTTACAGTTACACCATCCTATAAAAAAAAAGAAAAAAAAATTGCAATTTTCAAATAAAAATTAACATTTATTCTAATGTCTACTTCAAAAGGCAAAGCGAAATAAGTGCAAGTAAATAAAAGCAAAGATAAACTCACTCTGTTTACGATTCCAAACGAAGCCGAAAATCGCGAATAAATGCATTATTACATGTCAGTGGGGTTCACAAACAAAGCGTGGAAAAAGAGAGCGAAAATAGGAAGAGTTAGAAAATGAATATTTGGATCCTGATGCATACGCAACGTGCAGGCATCGGGCTTCGGTGTCCTGGTTGGATCACAACATCTTTAACCATTTCAAACAAGTTACATCATACAATAATGTAACTTGCATCTAATTGACGACAAGCCTATTTGACATGATATAAAAAATACAGCCAATAGTTCGCTTTTTATTATAGCATCAAATCGCACAACAAATCACTTGCCAATGCAATTCATTTCCTTTTAAATCTGCAGAGGTATGTTCCTAACTGGAGAAATGATTGCCCATTGACTTACTATAATAGGAGTAAAAAAGAAATGGCCAAGCTTGGAGAAAAGAGTGGAATTGAGAAAATAAGCTCCTTCACTGAGTGTATTTTTCATTCGAATAGACTTGAATGTCATTAAAATCGAAAAGAATTAAAAATGTAAAAATTATTTTTTGTAAAAATGATTTTCTGTACAAATGTAAAAATTATTTTTTGAAATCTTGAAATTAATTTTAAAAGTACATTTGTTTTTATTTTTATAGCCATTAACCAATATTTTTGTAAATCATGTATTCTAAAATTAAAAAGTGAAAATCTAACATAGCTTTTGAAAATATTTAAAGCAATGTAAACATACATGATTTGATTGAGTTTATGAAGGGCAAATAAAAACAAAAAACTAAAACAGAATAGTGAAAGGCTGAATTTTAAGAAAAGTGAAAATATGATACACTAAAATGCAAAGCATATTCTACTGACAAAAAGGTACTACAGACTTGAGTTGCGCCAATTGCTACGAATTTAAACAAATAATTATATTATTGGCTACATAACACAAGTGATAACACAAGTAATAACAATTAAAATTAGCAACTTGTAAAAATATATTTTATATTGTTAAACATATAGCCCGTAAATGCATTTTTTCCATAGGAAAAATGGCACCATTTTTCCTATATATATGCTAATTTTAATTATTATCACTGTGTTATGTAGCCAATAATATAATTATTTGTTTAAATTCGTAGCAATTGGAGCGACTCAAGTCCATAATACATCCTTGTGAAAATGTACAAAGGCAAAGTCCAACTTATGCCACTAAAATTAAATGGTACTCATTCTCGGCTGTCATTAGTTATTTCCCTCACATGACCTTAAAAGCAAAGTGAATTTATTTCAAGTATCTACATCTTATTGGATGTTAGCAATTTAGTAAAATACTAAAATATAGTTTTTACTAAATTTTTAGTGTTTCAATTTTTGCATTTCTCAATTGCAATCGAACACGTATAAATAGAACAGGCAAGTGTGTTTAGTGATTGATATTATTCACTTATTTGTTCACTGATCTATTCAATCGTGCACGAAATTAAGGTATTTAACCTAAAGGAACCTTTAACTCATTTCACGATTGTAAGTCATGACGCCTCCATCGAGCGAAAATATCATGTTTGAAAGCAATCGGTTCAATCGTTTATGCGATAATAAAGTGCTGCAATTAACTCGTCTTTGTTCTTCATTTTTGTTATATTAATACATTTCAATTAATTAGCTAAATTTTATCCTCAAAGTTAAATAACAAAACTTCAACTAACAAACGTATCCTTGTAATCATATTTCAAACACTTTTATTTTGCAATAATTTAAATACATTTAGTTGATATTATGCAAATGTTTAAAATTACTTTCATAAAAATATATTATCCAATTCTAGCATAATGTTTTTGCATTTTAAATAATGTCCATAGGCTTTGACCACAAAAGAAATAGAAATAAAATATTCTATGTATTTAAATCCTTTCGCTAAATAAAAAAATTATTTTTTTAATAATTTTTAAAATCTTCCAAACATAATTCGTTATTTGTAGACTGCAAAAATGGCAAAGTATTATCTGTTATTAAAATGAAAAGAAAAACGGTAATATAAATAAAAACACATTGAAAATTAACATTTAAAACGGAATATTTAAATTCTAAAACAGTAAACAGAAAAAGAACACATTGAAAAAAAGCAACCTCAAAGTTGTTTCTTCTTTTTTAATAATAAAAAATTTTCATTAATTTTTTTGCCTAACAAAATGAACTAGAAATTAATAAAGTTTAACACTTCCTAATTTTTTCTATTTTATTATATAGCCTAATCTATAACACAGCGTCCTGAAAAAATGAATATGCAGATTATCTGCGTAAAATCAGATCATTTGCAGTGCTATTGTTTCCAGATGTGAAACACTTGCAAGTTCTTGCAATGGGAAAATGAAATATATTGTCTAATCAAACGTTTAATATACTAAATTATAAATATTATAAAAGCCACCTGTCTAGGTATTGGCATAGCTCTTGTCCCGTATGGGTACACTGGGCAGTTGCCAGGGGCCCGATGTTGAGATAATGCCCGTGGCTGATAGAGCCCCTGGGCATTATTATATAGAGCCTACAATGCTCTTTAGAAGGTCCTGCTCTTGTCTGATCGATATGAATTTAAAATATCATAAATTTTCGCATACATAATACACAAATGTGGTTACCATATGTTACTATTCAATTCTATTCAATCAATGACAGCAATAATTTAATAGCAATAGACACAATCAAAGGTTAATTGTATCAGGAAGAATAATATTTCAAATATTGTATGTAAAGGGCATAAGTCAATCTAATTAGAAGCAGTTGCTTGTTCTAGTCAACAGTTTAAAGTGGGAAAAAGAACTTCTCTTTTAAGTCTCATTTTCTGACATCAGATGAAATAGGTTTGGTAAAGGTAATATAAAATAATGCTGTAACTATAACTGCAAATTATTGTTTAATTTTTGATAGATTACTGACATGGGAACGGCCCAAATAAGACAATCACCGATTTTTCTGAAATTGATGTCAAACACTTTGTTAGTCATCAAAACTATGTCTTTTAATAAAAATGCTCACCTCTCAACCAACAGTTATCTATGTCAAATCAAAGTTAGCACTTTTCCCATTGTTAAACATGTTTACTAGGTAGTTTAGTTATGTATGAATGCAATACTCTTTAGTTGCATTGCTTTTATTGATTTTAGATGTAATATAACTCCAGAAGTACTTCTGATAACAAATATCATTACAAATTGTGTTACAATGGGAAAAAGTGCCAACTTTGATTTGACATAGATTATTGTTAGTTGAGAGGTGAGCATTTTTATTAAAGGACATAGTTTTGATGCTAATAACAAATTGTTTGACATAAAATTCAAAAAAATTAGCGATTGACTTATTCGGGCCGTTCCCTTGTTTGTTTATTTACTGATCAGGAGATCTACCTGTGACCACAATTATATTTTAATTAAAAAATTATAAAAATTTTATTTTTGAGTTTTAAGTTAAGGGTAAGAAATGTTTTTATTCACTTCTGCATATAAAACCACTACATATTTTTAATTCACATACTCTCAACAATGATTATAACTTGATGGGTATAAAAGATTAATTGCTTGTTTTGACTGTCAAGTATTCAAATTCTACTTGCGTTGTGTTATTAATCCATTCTCTTAATTTTGCAACATGCGTGTAATAGCCATAAAATCCATCCAGGCCACAACTTACACCCCAACTAACAATTCCGATCGAGAACCATCTTGTCAAGTTTCCCAATCTCCCTTCACTCATTACTTCTTGCATTAGTGGACCTCCACCATTGCCTTGACATGCATCAATATCTTCATATCCACTTCTAGCACAAAACATTGTATCAGTTGGCTGTAAAAAAAATTAAATATTGTATATTTTCGTAACTCTACAATATACATAATAACCCATACTTGTCTTTCTTGGTGCCTGCATACTTTTTTAACGCATTCAATGTAATTAACACGTTTTTGACAAACCTCAGGAGTTTGTAATGGCAAATCATCTTCATTTAAGTAATAAACTGATTTTCCTTTGGCCACATCGTGACCCCAACCAATAACAGTTGCTAACTGATTTGGAGCATAAAGTGTTTTTTCATTTTTTAAATCTAAACAAAAAATCTTGCTTTAAAAGAATTTTAAAAAAACCAAAAAGAATTTACCATCATATAATGGTGGTAGACAAATAGGGCGAATGAATATGTCATATATTAAAGGATCCTTAAGTTGAACTAAAGCAATATCATAATCAGTTGAAAGAATATGGTGCAATGGATGAGATATTATGGAACGGACATTGTATGGTAGTGCACTGCCTAAAGATGCATCTGTCCTGCCTATATAAAATAGGTAATGACTTTAAAAAAACAGGAACTTTAGAAACTTTAATTTTGGACAAGGAATTCTTACCAACAACTACTCCCCAATATCTTGGATCACTTATTAGTTTTTGTTCGTATGACAAGGCTCTATTAAAGCAATGAGCTGCAGATAAAATCCACAATTTGTGTATAATAACACCACTGCAGCAAACCTAAAATCAATTTATTGACATTTTCTTTTAAGATAATTTTCTTACTTTATCTCACCTCATCTGAAACTTGAACTTTATATCTTGGCGGAAGTTGTAACTTTAATGCAGCCATCCATGGCCAAGTTCCTTCGACTCTTCGCCCGCCAGTAATTCTTGCTGTTATGGCAGAATATCTTCTATTTACATTCGGATTTACTTTTACGTCTGAATCTAAATTATAATGAGGTCTCTCTAATCCACATGGTGAAAAATCTAAATAAATAATTAACATAATCAGAAACATTTCAGGAATATTGATATTTTCTTT
>JAQFZU010001995.1:0-10965 GCA_034696185.1 Henia vesuviana | reverse complement strand
GAGTCGTATTTTTAAGTCGAGCACCTTTTAAGAGCACACTTTCAACACCTAATGGACTGAAAGAGAAAATTACGTGCGTAAACCTAAAGAATTGATTGAAATCTAAAGAAAAAAAGAATTTTACGTACCGCACGTGTTTTTCTCCAGAACGTTTATAAATAGTCAATCTACCAAAAAACTTGTAGAGGTCAGGATGCGGTTGTTCACATTCTATTTTCCCAATTAAACTTTGAAATTGTTGTGTGGTTTTGTATACTTTGGTTTGAGATATCGAGCTGTGAATCTGTAATTTTAAATAAATATTTATTATAGTTATTTAAAATACTTAATAAAACCAACTTTTAAATTCGTTTCGCCATCCAAATTCGCAGTTGTTACATGGCATTTGCCCTCTTTGTCACTACTCGACAACATTATCATATCGCATGGAAAACTTTCTTCTGACTTCACCAAAACGATATCCCCGACCTAAAAACGATTTCTTCATTTAAATAAAAATATCGCGCGTTTCATAATTACTTTAATATCCATCGCTCTAACTACTTCTAATTTCCCATTTTTTACTATTGTCGTATCTCTAAAATTTACTTCGTTATCCGCTTTATGTCTTAACCAATCTTCATATGCCTAAAAGTAGAAAATTTTATGGTTCACTTAATTACACAATTACAATCGCATTAATTACCTGTTTAATAGCCGTTACTGTCACGACAAACGCTAATGGCATCGAAGTGGTTATCGGGCTGACGGGACTGTCAATTCCCAGCTAAAAGCGAACATTAATTATTTTTTAATGAAATGAAAACACGTTAAATACCTGGATAATGGCGACCCATAGGAAATACATGTTAGCAACTCTTCTGAATTGCTCAAATAAATTTTTGGGAATAAAATTAAGAACTGTATACTAAAAATAAAAGTAATAAAAAGCCAAATTATTTTATAAATTTTAATTTTTTTTTTACCTTCGATGATTTTATTCTATTATCTACAAATTTTTCTGGCACTACAACTTCAGCATCGGGTGGCGGGTTACCTCCGACATAAACAGTCCTCGTTTTCCCATATTGATTATTACTATTCTGTAATATTAAGATAATAACTCTAAGATCTTAAATAAAATTATTTAAATTTGATAGAAATGTAATTGTCGTTAGAAATGGTTGTTTAAGTTAAAATTCCACTATTTTAGAAATTCTTTTATCATAAAAATTATATTTTATCATTATTAAATAAAACAAAAAAAATTTAAAAAATTGTTCTTATTCAATAATTGAAGTATGTCAAAATACCCCCGATGATAAGGGCAATTACATTTCACCTGATTAAATGTAATATCGTTTCACAACACTGCATTTTTTATGCCCAATAAATAACAAATATTTCAATAAGAAAAAAGCCAACAACGCTCAATCACCTAAGATATACACAAAAATAACATTCCGAAAGGTAAGAATCACTTCACATAAAAAAAGCATAAAACACACGACAATTAGGCCATAATCATTTCAAGGCCAAAATGAGGAGGGTTTTAAAATCAAGGAAATGCAACACAACCTTGAAAAAGAAAATATAAAATAGAATAAATTTTGTTGATTGCTAAATAAAATATTCTGTCGATAAGGATATAACAAAAATTTCAATAATGAAATGTCGAAATCAAAATAAACCTCATTTAATCGCCTCATTTTAAAATTTAACCGCTATTTCTTACCTCGTTTTCTCTCGACCGTCTAAAATATTTAGTCCATTTGTATGTGGACGTTGTCCCATTCGCATTTGCCGTAGTAGTGGCTGGCGAAGTCAAATCGTAGGAATTCTTAATCATTGCACTTTGTGTTTTAACTGTTCGCAATTTGCAAGAAAAAAATTTTTTAAGAAAATAAAAAATACTCTTATTTAAGTATATCCAATACTTTAAACTAATAATTTAACCATGGAACAATGAAACATAACCGTAAATATTTTGGTGAAAATTCGAAACGTATACTATTCAACCGTAATAAAGAAAATTACATTTTAACGAGCAGCTTGATAACACTTGTTCAGCTTTGCACAATTCAATAGCCACATTTTCACTGCATGTAAAAATTGAGCGCGGATATCAAAAGCTGATAACTTCTGATAAAAAGGGAACGAAGGTGTGATATACCAATAATCGTTAATATTTCTAAGAAATATTTACTAAAAGTAAATTTAATTTTTTTTTTCAAATAATTTATCGGCCTTGCGCAATAACGTAGGGCGTAATGTAATTTAAACCATAAGATTTGAAAACCTCTTAGAGCAGTTAGTTAAAATTACAGTGTGAATATTGCATAAGTTGAGCTGAATTTAAAATAGCAGCGAAATGGTCTGCTTAAATTACTATTCATGATCTTTTGGAAAAATTACAAATAGCTATTATTTCATCCTTTCATCTTGACTCAGTAATTCTCGTTTTAACTGAGGTTAATCTGGAAAATGTCAAGTGAATTTTATAAATTTTTTTTTTGGATTTGGAATATCTCTTGAAGCACTGGACAATATTGAAAAGACATTACAAAATGAGTTACAAAAAATAAATTATTAAGCGAAGATTTTAAACACAAAATTTTTTTTAAAGATAAAATAATCATCGAACCTGTGTTAAAGTGTATTGATTGTGGTCATTGATAAATGTATACCAATCATATGATGGATAATCCGTTGATAACATGTTAAGTTTTCACCTACTTAAATTTAAAAATATTTTTTTAAATATTAATTTTCAATGGAAAAAAATTTTTTGAATTAGAATTTTTAAGTCACAATTTGAAATTATAATTTATAAAATGTTTTAGTGAATAATAAGTAAAACAAAAATGCAAATTTTAAAGTTTTATGTTAGAAGAATATCAAATGATAATTGTTTGCTTATTTTTGTTCATTTAGAAAAATAAATTTACACTTTTTTTTCCTTCAAGGATGTGCTAAGAAAAACATTTCCTTGACATTTGCAATTTTCTTACCAGTAACTTTAAGAGTTTCCCGTAGCACATGTTGAGTTGATTTGTTGTGAAGTTAGTTCAAATGACGGCATCAGGTGACTGTCCGAAGGCATGGCACAATCAATAGAACTTTTAGTTACATAATCGTTAGCCGTCACTCGTTTTCGCCATATTGACATTTCGAGACGAACACAGTGACTTCTGGTGATCGATTTTAACAAATTTTTTTTTTAAATTTTTTTGTACAAAGTCTGTGAATGGGTGAAAATAATTTCCTTCTATTGCGCATGCGTTTGAACTAGCGCGGCAATTTCAAATTTTAGTTACTTATATTTAAAAGTAAATCCGATACATAAACAACAGCAACTTTTTAAAAACATCGTCAACAATTAATAAAAGAATAAATTAAAATTCACGGACTTTTGAATTGTTTTTAATTTTTTTACAAATTTCTAAATATCCTAAAAACAGAAAAACATTTTTTCCACAAAGTATCAATTACAAAATTCCCTAGAAACACAAAAAACCTTTATTTTTAATTATTCCAAAATTTGATTGCGCAACTTAAATCAAAATTCCCGCTCAAGTGCACACGCATGTGCATTGAAGAAACTTATTTCGTCCAATCCAGATGAGTTGGTTCCAGCCAACTGGTCTCGCTATATCTTCTTTGTATTTCCAGTTCTTTCAGGTTTGGTTTAAATGACCATCTCGTATGACCTAATTCCATCTGGTGTGAAAGGAGCGCAACCGCACGTCAGCTGCTTTAGTGTTTGTGATGTGAGTTGCAGGTGTGGAACTGCTTCTCTTTCACCCGCACTGCACAGCTATTATTGGCTATGAATCAAACTTTTGATAATAATTCACTAATCGACCGTTGTCCGCTCTTTCCAGACGAAGAATGGAAATGCGTAAGTACATTTACAGCCGATTTATATTCAGTTTTCATCTATAAAAATACCAGTGAGTCAAAATATCCTCATAAAGCACGGTGTCCTTGAGCGCTTCAATCCATTTTCATTAATTTTTTAAGTAAACATAGCAAATATAAGTGATGTCATATCCGATTTTAATGATGCGTTAACAGGAAGAAACACGGGAAATCCCAGTTTAGACCTGTTTATACGAAATACAACCAGACTTAATGGAATTTTTATTTAAAATTTATTTTCTAAAAATATTTTTAAAATATCGATTTTCGTTAAATTATTTTAAGTTAAAAATAAAAAAAAACATCGATTTTTATTCTTAGTCGCACGGCCACAACAGAATTAGAAATTATTGATTAAGTTTGCTTATTAAAATAGGTCAGAAGTGAGTGCAGAATATTCTTATCTTATATTTTAAAGGCTGTTGCATAGTGTTTTTAATACGGTTGACATTGAGGAAATTTCTATTATTTGACTGCAAATTGAGAAATCACATGGCGTATGAAATGATCTTTAAAATGAATAAATTACACACCGAAATGTAAATCCCAGTAAAATTGAACGGACCAAAGTGCTTTCAACGCTCTAATAACCGTGATATAAGATCCATTGAGTGGAAGTCTAAGCAATATAAGATTTCTTCCATTTTCCAAACTGCCCAGAATATCGCACTTGAGAAGCAATTACTTCTTTTTTTATTTTTCCTAATTAGTACCAATTAGTAAACTTTGCTATTAATTTTTTTTGTCATTTAATATATCTCTTTAATACTTTTATGTACTAAAAAAAGAACTAAAAAAAGAAAAAAAGATTTTTTTTTTCTTTTTTTTTCTTTTCTTATTATTTCGTGGTGTGGTTAAATGATCTTTACTTCTCGAGTCTCAAGATCTCCTCCCATTAAATAACCCTTTACCTCGACGGGTTTAGTTGTTGCCTTAAATTCCACACCATAATTTTTTTTCTGACTTTTATATGCGCATGCGTCGAATTTAAACGATTTATTTAGGTGTAGTTAACGTTAAAAGAAAATTAGAAAAAATAAAAAAAAAAATAGAAACTTTTGTTTTAGAATTTTTATAATGATACTCGTGGGGAATATTCCACTACTTTAAGAAATGGAGAAAATAAAGTAAAATAATAATAAAACCGAATGCAAAATAAACGAAATGTTTGAGGACGAGTTTTCACCGCTTTGTAGTTATCGCTCAATTTTCGCACTGTGAAGCAATTGCTTTGAATTGGCTTCAATCATTTTGTCAGCATAGTTCATTTAACTGGGACAGCACTGGTCAAATGAAAGTTTAAAACTTCAGAAATAAAATTTAAAGTTGTTTTTTTTTTTACTATTGGGAAATCGTCATTTTATTAATCCGTTTTATTTCCATTATCATTGCATTAGGATGTCATAATTGGAGTTCGGCGAGCATTAGCGTCCATTTCCTTCGTAGGATGGTAAGTCTATTAATTTGTTGATATTTAATAGAAAAGAAAACTTTATTAATAGCAAACACAATGGTAGCTTTGTTTTTCTCCCGTTTAGCACGTATAAACACATGCAATATCCAAAGCTAAATTCCTCATATTTAATATGCAAGTGGTTTGCTTAAGTGCAAAATGCTGTTACATTCGATGAGATCATATCACTTCTTCTTAAAATTTGAGCCAATTTCCAAGTATATTCGACAAAATTTGACTTTCAAAACATTTTCGCCTTCAAATCTACTTTCCATTTAACCTTTATCGTGCATTCGCACTCATGAATCCCGCGGATTTACATGTCAAAAGATGTCAAAGTCCAATCATTTGTGAAGCGAAAAGAGATTAAAAATTATATGTTTTCTTTATTTATTACAGCGTGGCCGTGATAGCATTCATCTGGTTATTCCGAAAATATCAATTTTTTGTACAGGTTAGTGAGTTATTTTAAGAATTTACGAGACAGATATCAAAATGGAATGTGAGAATGTTGCCATTGTTCGTGTCCGAAGTAAGGTATGAAAGTGATACCCTTTCTTTTTTCCTTTTCTTTCTTGCCATTGCCTTCCAAAGTTATCTGTGACACAGCAAATCTCCTTCCGTCCATGTATCAATGCTGTGGAAATGATATTTTTCGTGTCTTTTATTTGGGTGCAAAAGACGTAAAAAATTTTCTTCGACCAATTTTAATGAAATTAAAAGACGTGAATTATATAAAACTCAAATTTATGTTTTGAATATGCAAAGTGGGAAAATGTTTTCAAACAAAATCAAACTTTTTAAACTCAGATTAGAATTCAAACTGCATATTAAAACGTGATTCAAAGACGTGGCTGGTAGTCAATTATGTGCGAACGGAATTTACAGACTTCTTTGTCATGCTTGCAAAACTTCCTTTTTAAAGGCTTCGTATATTTTTTTTTTTCGAAAGTTAAAGAAGCGACAAGATTTGCCTTCTTTAGACTCGCGGTTTTGCATCAATTGAATGAAAGGTGGCATTAAAAAAAAAAGTGACTTGAATTTAAATCGAGCCATGAATTGTTAAAGAAGTTTTAGAAATACAAAAACTTACGAAACAAATAAAAATTTCTGTCACCGAATTTGAAAAGTTATATACGAACGAACATCGTAACGTCGCCAGACGATTCCTGAAAACTCGTTTACATCTAATAGACAAAGCGAAGAACAATCATTTATGCAATATGCAATTTCAAAAATTTTATTAAAACTTTTTTTCTGGAGATTGAAAAATAAGTTGCTAAGATTTTGATATAACATCAGAGTTTTCGGGTTGAACTCGATGTCTTGCAATGTCTCCATCACCTATCCCTGGGGTATAACAACGTAGTCCCGCGAGAAAATTTTTAATTAAAATTTTTCGCTAAATTCTCTTCACTCTTCTTTCACAAATACAAGCATAGCGCAATGCACTTCAAATTAAACAATGGCCAGAAGTGATTTTTTTTTTAAATAATTTTTTTCATAGACTATATACAGTTCTGCTAATTAAAACCATATTTCATACATTGCAATGATTTTCTTCTTTAAGAATTTCTACCCAACATTATTCGAGGCATTGCCACGGTAATAAAAAAAGGTTTCTTCGCATTACCTCGCGAACATTTCGGTAGTGTAAGTTAGTATTGCAGATTGAGGGCAACCGTGTGCCCCTTGAGGAAGGTTATGGTGACAAAAGGCGGACTGCAACGTGCCAAAATGCCACCATCTGGTGCCAAAAAGAAATTGACAAGCTGCTCTAGAAACTCGGCGTGAAACGTTTTTCCCTTTTTTATTTTTTTCAACCTAATCTTTTGTTCACATTTTTTGACCAAGTGACTTTTGAGAATTTTGAACTGAACTTTCCAGTATGTAACTGTCAAAGAAAGGTGGAAAAAAAGAATAAAGAAAAATTGATTGAGTCAAGTCGAGTTTGGTGAATCCAACTTGTTTTTATGCATTGCTCAGAAATGAAATTGTCTGTGGGCATTCGTTCCCAAGAGATGAAATAAAGAGTAAGGAAAGTGGTTTTCAAGTTGTTGTACTCTTTTCTTCTTTCTCTTATCTTGCCTCTATCCATAAGAAAGTGCTCCTTAAGCTTATTACCCTATTGTATTGTCGAAGAAGTTGACGAGATTTAACCTGCTATTTCTATTCAGCAGTTAAAGCTTGTTTTCGTTCCTTCCAAAGTATATGTTTTTGCATTCATGGTATATCGAAGTTTTTCTTACTTTTTTTATATTATACCCCTCGCGATGCTCAGTGGAATATGAAAATTGCGGTGGGAGTTGTTAAGGAATTGTTTAGTTGCTATGGCAGAGTAAATGCGATGCCAGATGTTTCCTTAAAATTAATGAACAAGTCCCACAAGACACCCATGGCTGAAAAGAGTTGTTAAAATGTGTTAAAAGTAATTATTTTAAAGTCACCGGAAAAATCAATTTGCATAGTTTAGCATAACTAAATTACACGCATTCAACAATCTATCACATTTCAACTTTATTAAAAGGTCTTTTGGAATCTTTTCAACAACCCACTCAATTTATTAATGAAGTAGATCGTCTCGTCTTCCCATACCTGCATTTGGGTGTATTAACAAATTGAGTATTGCTATAGCAACCACTAACAATGTACTTTGAAGGATTATGCGCGAGAATTTGGTCAACAAAAAAATGCAGGTATTTTTTGTTTATCGAATTTCAACATCGATCGATGTCGTTTAAAAATTTTTTTTATAAAAAAATATATGAATATAATATCGTGGAAATATAATCACGAATATTATTAAACTTAATAGTAAGTTCCGTAATGTGAAATTCTGATTAACTTAATTTGCAGCCAAAGTGCTGTGAGGTGTGAATGGGAATTTCGCATCACTCCTCACGTTGAAGTAGGTCCAATCAACGAATGAGAGGAACGAGATCATTACACGCACACTATGGCAATGCATTGGCTACATTACTTGCAAGCTTTGCTCGAGGATTATGTTCAAAGCCACGGGTTCAACTTCACTCTTGATTATTCATTACATAATGTTCCTTTGGAGATGGTAACATCTACTTTTGACAGGTGTTTGGCAACGCTTTGTAAAGTCGTGATTTTTACTCGGAGATAGCACAGGCGAGAATGTGGCAAGTTCTACCAAGAGAAACTGATAGGGATCTTAAACATGCCATGTAATGATGGGGCCCCTTTTGCTTTTATCTATGCCTCAAATCCCTTGTTTGTAACGTGTAAATCTTCGCTTGGCCAACATGGAACCATTTTACAATTGCAAACTCAAATGTCAGAACTAAAAATAAAATTATCGAATGAAATTCCTACCACTCCCTTTTAGTGTGAATTTTAATCGACTTTATTATTTATTTATTTCTTTTAGAGATTGGTTCTTTATCTAAGTTTGGCAGTATTATTAGATAACATTGGATTTTTTATGGTGAGTTGTTGTTTACATCAAATTTTATTGTTGATTAATAATATTCATTTGTCTGTTAATAGGGCGGATTGTACACTGATGGCCCTCTGTGTAATTTCCAGGCATTGTGGCTCACTTTATTCGGTAAATTGATTCTATTAATTAATTTATTTCATCATTAATACGAATTTATATTAACAGAATGGTCAGTTCTACTTTGGGTTTGTTGCATAACATTCAATATATTTTTTAATGCCATTTTATATAAGAAAACCGAGTCTTACGAACTGTAAGTTATTTAATAATGATCTTACCCTTGTTTAATTTTCTTTAAAACTGCAGGGCCTATCACATAATATGTTGGGCACTTCCATTCATTATAGCTCTTTCCCCACTTTTGTACAAAGACTTCTATGGACCAGCTGGAGCGTGGTGGTAATGCATTTGTTTAGTATATAATTTATAACAAATGTGTAACTAATGAAGTTCATTCATAATTAATTTCTAGTTGGATACAAAAAGAATTTATGACGTGGCGTTTTGTGATGTGGGTTAAAATATAAAAATGTAATTAATAATTTATCAATTTTTACATATAAATAATAGTTGGTACGGCCCATTGTTTATCATAATAACTATTTTATTCATCGTATATGCCATAATAATCGTTAAAATGAAAAAAAGAGCTAATATATGGGAAGGAACTTATAGTCCTGAATTAGAGAGGCTCAAAGTAATTACTTTTATTTCATTATTAATGAAATGTCTAATTAATTGAATATAAATAGCAAATATTTGAGGACGATGCGAAACGGCTTTATGGATATCCATTCGTGTATCTCATCACTAGCATTTGCCCAGTACTGAACAGGTGAAGCGAATCAATAAGGAAAATCAATAATGAAAAAATCAATAAAATTTTCTCATAGGATACAAAATGCCATCAATCCAGACCATCCAGTTTACGCATTGTGGATTTTACATTGTTTGTTTTCGCCATTACCAGGTAAAAGCTATTTTTTAATTGATTTTAATTGACTTTGGATTTATTTATAGGTGCTATAAATACAATTATTTTTGGTTTGGATCACGATATTCGAACTAAATTAACCTGGCTTCAAATTAAGGTACATTCAATTATTGATGCATCGTTATTCACTTACACTAAAGCTTTCGTCAAGTTGTTCTTATTATTATTTTCGCTTTTCTTTTTCTAGTTTTGTGTTTTACTAATCGATTAACACGACTTTTACTACTTTATCTATTTTCTTTTCGATCTTTTTACCTTCTCTCAAAGGCATCTTGGCAGAGTCATTTGAATCGCCAATCTGTGATACGGGAATATCCAATCATGTACAGAACTGAAGATGTGGCTCAAAAAGCTGAGAGTCAAGTAATCCAATTCCTTTGCTACGACCATGTCGAATATGAGAAGTTGCAAGGAGCCGCCTGTAAAAGCCAGTCATGTCTTGAAGAGTGATGTTATTAGTGAACAGAATTAGTTTAGCAATAACTTTTATAGTTACTAAAAACAAAATTAACATCTAAAAATGTGTAAAAGAAAATTTGCTGAAATTTTAATTAGATTTTTTCCCATTGAATTTTTTTTATGAAAAAAAAAAAATCTTTTTCAGGCGACTTTTTTAGCACGTTTTGAAGCAAAGACAGTTATTCAGGAATATTCACCCTTCGAAGACGACACTTTATGATCCAATCACGAAATCAAAATGTAAAAATAAAATAAGATTTAATGTAGATTATAAATTGTTTTGTACGTAATAAATCTGTTTAAGTAGTACGGGTGTCTCGTTTATTCACTCATTTCATCACATTTAACGAATTACAAAAACACGTCACGTGGTTTTTACATTTTAAAATCGGACTTTTTTAACCAAATAAAATAAAGCGTTTACAACTGTTACGTGTTTCGACATGAAAAATGAGTAACTTTTTAAGGGTTGGTTAAAAATTGTACCTGTTGCCACGTTTTCCATTTTTAATATTTCGTCACCTCATAAACACGTCTGTATTTCTAAAACTGGAATTATCCCTAAAAAAATATTTAATAAATAATTGAATTTCTTTTTAAAAAAAAAATCATCTCGTAAAATGAGCGAAATATTCGACTAAATATTACCTTAAACTGTCGGTATGAGTTTTGTATTCCATTATCGTATTC
>JAQFZU010001994.1:0-10970 GCA_034696185.1 Henia vesuviana | reverse complement strand
ATAATCATTTCAAAATCCTTTCAACCATACCATTTAATTAGTGGATTAGGTCATTTGGGCTGTAAGCTGAATCTATAAGCCAAAGTTAACCCATATACGATGACACCAGAAAAGAGTCATGCATTGCTATTAATACTTAAAGCATGTTGGTAAGTTCAAAGTTTTAAAAGTCATCATAAAATATTCATTTAGCCATCTGTGGCTTTTTTTAGTATCTGAGCTGCACCGGTCATCGTCGGTACCATGAACTATCTTTTCTTTACTCGTTGCTGCTTCAAATTCTTTGGCCCTGTCGTCCGCGACTTCGAATGACTCTCCGCAGAGCACTAAAAGAAACGTCCACCGGGAACTGCCAAAGCTTTTCGACAACTTCTTGGCAACTTGGTGCGCGAAAATGTCATCGCTCAGTTGGCTGCGAATGACGATCGATAATTCGGTCGGTCCTCATATCGCATTTTCCAACACTCGATCAATTAGTCGATGTTTCGAATCTTTAATCGGACTGAGTGAGTGAGTGAATGAACTGCAATCTTATCTGGACAGTGCACTCGTGACTCGTCCTTTAATATTAAAGGCCGGTGGCTAACCAAACTAAATCAATCACTCATTTCAAAGTAGTGATAAGAGACGACGCTTTTTCGATTTCAATTTGTCATCATGTAATTTGTTTACACTCAACTTCTTTAACACATATAACATTACATAAAATCTATAATTTATTTCCCATCTTTGCTATTTAATACAGAAAGAAAAATAAAGTAAACGTGTTAGAGAATTTTATTTTATATTTTTCACTTTCTTTTCACGTTTGTCGGCTTTGAAGACTCTCCTGAACCGCGGCCTTAAGCTTTGGTTAAATTTGATCTCCGTTGGGAGAACAAACAGCATCGAGAACAACAAGTGATGTTATGCTGCGAAACGATCGATCTCTCGTTTTTAAGCTTTCTGTTTGCACAAAGAGCCTTACACTCACCAGGTTAAAACGTCGAAAATTCCTTTATTTCACAACTTTGACCTTAAAAAGACAATGCCAACGGTAATCACCTTTGCTTATGCCCTAAGAGTCGCAATGAAATTTCATTAATCATTGTGCAAACATAAATCTTGAGATTGTCAGACTCCGTTCAGAATTAAATTTCCATTTGTTTGCTGCAAGAGTTACAACCTTTCGATATTTCAAATGCTGTATCTAGAGACTTCTAAAAATAAAGCAACTGTCATATCCTTTATCGAACAGATTTATAAAGTTGAATTACACACAAAAGTCTTCGTTCAAATAAGAAATGCAGAACCATTGAGATTAAAACGTAGAAAAAATTCCCAATAGTAAAGATAATTAGATACTTAAAATCGGCAAATTAGAGTTAAATGACTTTAAAGAAAGTTTTAAAATAAACTGTAATATTTATAGGAAGTCGTCAACAACATTAAATCCCTTACCTTAAAAGTCATTGCAATTCCAGCGATGCTTTTAACGTAATAATATTTTAATTAAAAAGATTGGCTTTAATTCGTTAGCAGATTGACCTCAGAACTGACTTAACAAACATTTTAAAGTCACCACAAACGATTTTTTTTTCTGTCGTAATTTATTATTTTTATCTTTTGTTCTACTAAAAAAAATAAGAAAATAAAAAAGAAAAAGATTTGGCCGGCTATTTGTTTTTTTAGTGTGTTGCATTTGGCCTTTCACTTTTGGTGGGTCCTGAGGTGTCTGCAAACAAAAGCAGTGGACAACATGATAGGCTGTCCCCCAGGAAATCATGGCTTGACACGTGATGGCAGATTACACAACCGAGTCCATTTCCCCGGACAATTGCATATTACTCATTCTCATACTGTGCACCTAAGAAAGACAAACTAAAAAGAGTAAAAAGATGGTATCAAAGCATGTTATTGTTTATACTACAAACGCATTAAAAGAAAGCCATCATGTTGTGCAACTTGCTTTTAGTAGAAAGGAAAATGAAATAAAAGCTAGTTTGTTCTTGCAATTCATCTTGAATGTGTCTCACTGTGTCCGATTCGTTTACTTCCTCTCGTTTCCTTTTTTTTATAATTTTTTCCCATTTGCTTCGTGACGTACGTATGTTTTCTCTCATTCTCGTTCTTCTTATCTTTCTTTCTCTCTCTTACGAGTCATTTAATGAATAATTACTTGGAAAACGGGGGTCGGGAAAAAAATGTGAAAAGTTCAGCTTACAATAAGGCCTCGGAGGCAGGATCCAGTGATAAGAGTCGAGTATCAAAGACGGAAAAAAATATCATTTGGTTCATGACAATGAAACTCTTTGATTTATGGCATCACGCAAACCTGACACTTATTGCGAACTGCCGCACCTGAACCCAATTTTCACCTCACAAGTGCAAATAAATAAAACAATTTGTTTTTGTATCTTTTATCATGAAATTCTTGATTGATTGTACAAACGTTCTTGTGGGACTTTGAATGAAGTGATGTGTAAATTATAGTGCTATATTAGTTTTCATATACCTCAGGGGTTTTCATATCGAATTCCAATCATAAAAAAATATAAATGTTAAAGGAAATGTTGAAACAAGATTTGGAATTAAATTTGTATATGAAATGAGGAAAATATATTGATATTCACCAATTTAAAAGTTTGTAAATAGAATTGGAAAAAGAAAATTTCGATTTGAAAATGAAATAAAATGAGGAAATATTTGAATATAAATATAGAATAAATTCGAAAAAAATGAAGAGTGAATAGGAAAATGGTTCATTTAGTATAAAAATTTAGGGAAAAAAAAATTCCATCAATTTTTATAGACACTTAAAAATTCAACTCTCGATTTAAACCTAACACCAATTCAATTTGACGCGACTCATTTTGAGCAAAACAGTGCCATTCTCAAATCCCATCAAGATAGAGGAAGAAACCACTTTACAGAAAAAAATAAAAAAGTAAAAATAAAAAGAAATAATTATATCAAGCAAGAAATAAACGGAAATAAAAAGAACGAAGCATTCAAACTTAATTACCGAGTTTCAATAGCTCTACTTCCTTCATCGTTTTCATCTTCAGAAAACAAAAAAATAAAATTTTAAATGATGACTCATTTTTTTTCTTTTTTAACACTAAACATTTTAAGCATTTCTAAATCGAATTATAAATTCGTCGTCACTAAATTTTTTTCTATAAAATAATTTTATTATTTTTTTATATTCAGCAGAACGCACTATTTTGAAAAACGATTGCATAAGCAAACACACGGCCGATGGAAATGGAAATGGAGACTAGCGCTATGCACTAATATCGTTTAGTAGCTCAGCTCAGCTCTCTCTGTGTTGGGTCTATTTGTTAAACAGCACGTAGTGATAAAAACTTTTTTATTGCCTCACTAGAAGGCGAGCTCCAGTCGACGAAGATTGCTAAACGCAGCTATTAACGCCACAGGATACGAGTTGCACCGACACATGCCGACCAAATACCATATTAGCAGCCACCAATTCCATTTAAAAAAAATATATATATATATATCCATAAAACCCACACTTCTCTCAACACAACCCAGCTAATCACATACCCCCAACACCCACACACCAAATTCCCATAATTTTATGACACCTGACTTTTCGTTTTACGGATTTATTTATTGCCATCACATTTGTAAACACTTGTTTTTATATGCGAGTTTACATGCATAAATTTATTTCTCTTCTAAGTTATGAGTCGACTCATTTCTGCTTAGTTAGCATCGCAATTTTTGGACTGTAATAAATATTGCGCTTAAAACTTGCGCGGTTTTCTAAATTATTTGAAATTTAAATTGCTAAATCCGCATTTTACTGCTGTACTTTTGATTAAGAAAACTTTAAGTAACAAATATTCAAAACTAACATTTGATATAAAAATTGGAATTTTACTTTAACCATATGTTTAACTATAATTTAATCAAAGAACTATATCTCAAGATTAAATACGAAGTAAGCAATTGAATTTGCTTTATCTTAAATCTGCTTAACTTGGATTAAAAGAGACTTGAACGTATTAGCATTGACTTATTTATAGATAATTAAAATAAAGATTTAATTATTAAACCTGTGCTTTAACAATTTTATCCAATATTTTTAGAAAATTACTTTACAACTACTAATATTTCATTATAGAAATGAATATTATAATAATAATAATAATATTTAGCATTTGGCGCACTATTCAAATTCCTAAGATACTTAAATGTAATTGTTTCGTCGTTTAAACAAAGACCAAGTCACTCCATCAGTTTAGGCTTTATTTCGACTTTCCATTAACATCCGAGCTGTGAATTGCTGCTATTTGGTGAGCAACAACGTATAATTTCGCATTGCATTTACAAAAGCGTTGAAGCTAAGTGCCAGTAGCGTAAATTAAGCTTGAACTAACTCTAAAACTGATTTCGTTTATTACATTAACGTGCATTATCGATATTTGATCTTTAATCAAGCGAAAATATAACCGATGACATCTATTCAATTAAATTTCACGTCTATACTTCAAAAATGTTTAATTACTTTTCACTAAAATGTTAATCAAATCCACAGTTGACGGTTGTTGAAGCGACAAATCCGCTTCTTCCACTGCACCTGCGCCTTTGCAATGCTCGATTCCAAAAGTTTGTGGTATTTCAAACTATGGAGTTTGTAACGATAGACTTTTTGGGTTTGATCGAATTTGTTGAAAGAGTGTGCAACCAAGTGTAAAATACGTTATTTCATTAGAGGTGTTTGTCACTTCTTCGCACTTTCATCGTTTTTTTTTTCCTTAACTCGTGATGTTCCTCGTTCGGCAATTGCGACTTGTTTGACGTCGTATCGATCGCATCAATTGGCTCGTCAACAGCGCGAAACGGATCGATCAAAGGGTCAGTTCTACAAAACTCCACCCCTTCACATGCATAAGCAACATTGGAAAAATTGTTTTTTTTTTTACATTTTTTTTCAATTTTCAATTGATTGAAAAAATTTTTCTACGTGAATAATATTTTGATTTAAAAAAAAAATGGAGAACGGCACCAATTTTTGCGTCGGTCTCGTGCTTAAAATGATTTTATTCGTCCATGTAACACTTTTTTTAGACGTGTATTCAGTAGGAAAACAAATATTGATCAACTTTTTTTTTGTCTGTCTCTTTCGCTCTGTTCGATCGTGGATTTTTCTTCTTCATTCGACCACTTCATCCCAACATGCAATTGCTCTCGAGAAAGGAACTCGCAATTTCATTAAACGTCCTACTATCTAGAGACTTTGCCACTGCTAAATGTCATTACTACTCTCGGCAAATTTTCACGCTTTTCGATTTATTGCCAACTTGAACGAAATCTCCGAGTAAAAATGTCAAAACTCGCAATTCGTTACGGTGTTTAGCGCGCAAACTTTTCATTTTACTTGTTTATGCGAGGTGATTAAATTCGGGTGATAATTAAGATCAGCCAAAGTGCAAAATCTTAACAAAATTGATCGGTCCCTTGCGGTCTGTTGTGGATTTGACACCCGGTCGCAATTAAGGCGTTAGAAACGAAAGCTGTAATTTTAATCGCGCATCTTGCATCGGATCCCATCAATAAACGTCTTGGTGAACGTAATCACCCATTGTAATCACGCCATCACATCCAAATCTAGTTATCAGCTTTGTCTACAAGAATACACAACACCTTAAAGCTCTAATAGCGTATACAGTGCAAGTAGAGACCTCTAACTCATCAAACTAACTGTTAATTCTAATGCAATTTAAGAGATATTAACTGTGGGAAAGTTAATTTAATCTCATTAAAAATAATTTAAAAAACCAAAATCTCTTTTTCAATCTTTTAATCTAAAAATTATAAAATTTTAAAAAATTTAAAACTCTAAATTTAACTGGAGATTAACAAAGCTTTTAATAACTGAAAAGTAAAAATTAAAAGAATATAAATTAAAAACTTTTATTTTAAAAATTAAATATCTTTGTAATTAATTTCAGTTAAAGATTAAATGATTTATACTTACAAACCGTAAATAAATTCTTAAACTCGAAGCCTTATCGCAATTGGGAAAAGTAACCAAACATCGTCTTTAATCCATTTTTCACTTACAATTTTTTAAACATTCGGCATTTTATTTTTTTTATTCCATATTTTATGGACGAACCCGTTGGGATAGAAGTGCATGATATACATTTGTTTCTTCAGATTGTTTTTCACCAGACGCCTCGCCGAGACTCATCTTCAATACACAATACAAGAGGGCGCTCAACTTATGAGAGGATTGCTCAAACGGTGGCCTCGTTGCTTCTCCGGCTCCACCATTCCCTCGCCTATTTATCACAGTGACAGATCATCATCAGTTTCCCCTTCTTTCCAACATGAATTTACACTGCTCGACCATCAAAATCTCTCAAATTTTCGGATTGTGTTTAGTCGAAATGAAAATGTATTTCTAAAACAACTTCAACGTAGTTTCTAACATAAGAAATACTAATGCAATGTCAGAAAATTCTACACTTATAAAAGTTATTTGAATTATTATTTAACAACATAAATTTGTTTTTTATTGCTTTAAATAAATCTTAAGTTTAACATTCCTTTCGAAATGTTTATAAATAAACTTCCCCAATGTAAAAAAAATCCCATTTTAAAACTTGGGAAAATTTTCTTTTAAATGAAAAAAAGATTTAAAGTAATGGCTACGGACATTTCATATTTTAGACTAGGTCGAATTTTAGTTTTTGACTATCGATTCATATCGGAAATAGGAAATGGTCCAAAAAAGTAATAATGAAACCGCTTTGCCCAAGTTAGGAGCAAAAGGAAAAAAAGAAATGTGTTGTAACTGTGAGATTGGCAAATTTATTTGAAGGAAGGAAAAGAGCAAATTTCTTCTGGCACCAAAAGTGAGTGCGTCTCCCGGTTGCGATATTGAATCGGTGGCTCTCCCGACGGGCAAAAGGAATTTGAGACTTTCTTAACGACTCAAACTGAATTCGATCCGAGCAGATTGGGTTTTGCACTTCCAATCGAAACTTATTCTTTCCTTCGAGTTTCTAAAGAGAAAAAAAATTTGTCGCACAAAGAAAAAAAAAAGAAAAATCAACATTTAAATTGAAAGGGATTTCCGAATCACATATACCAAAGACACAAAGACACAAAAAAGGAAATGATGAGTCATCAGATTGAGTAAAAATATTAATTCTTTATTTCATTTCTCAGAAAGAAAAGGAAAAAACAAAAATGTTTTTTTCAAACATTATATTCTCTCCTTTAAAGCACCATTTGTATTATAATCCATAAACCTTATGTCAGCATTCACTTTCTTTTCCATCGAACGAGTAATCGTCAGTGGGCACCGGTTTACCCTTTTGTACCCGAGATTCCCTTTTTTTATGCACTAAACCACCGATTGTCACCAACAGTAGTATCAAGAGTAGCCCAATACCAGCCCCGATGTACATCCACGAAAAATGATTCTTCAAACACGAAGATTCTTCCTCGTCGAATCCCGACGGACAGTCCTTTTTCCCATTGCACCACAAGAGGGCGCTGATGCACGCGTTTAATTCGGGGCACTTGTAAGCACATTCCCCCTTCAGTTTCAATCCCTGTACATTATTCGAAGTGAGTTTACCGACTTTAAGCCATTTGACCGCAAAATTACCGGCTTCTCGAACGAGAAACTCCAAAACGAGTGCATTGGAAGCCGTTGACAATTTGGTCGCAAATCTCACGTTCGTTTTGTTCCAATCCCTCGAGAAGATCTCTACTTCGGTCGGCACGACTGATGGGTCCTCCGTCGATTCTGGACACACTATAACTATGGGATCGGCCTGCCCTGGAGAAAAAACTACGATGCGATTTGTCGTTTCGCAAATGTGCTCTTCGCTCACTGCAGTCCCTTGCAAACGTAAATAAACGTATTCGTCTGGCGGCGGCGCCAAGAACCAAGGACAGTGCAATTGCGAATCCGACCTTTCAATGTCATTCGCGGTCACGAATTCTTTGATGCTTCCACTGCTCTCGTCTTCAGGCCAGTGACGCCGGCAATCCGGCTCCGATACGAATTCGTAGACAGCCTCGAAATTGAAATCGTCAAAGTCCTCTTCCGCATTCATATCTCGTACCGTAAAATTTACTTGTAGCAACGATCCTAGAGATTTGAGTTTAATGTTAGTGGTCGTACTAACGTTGCACACACAAGCGAGTGGAATGGTGTCCGTCGTATTCCACACTTGATCGTAGACGCGAATCTCAGCCTCAGACTCTTCGGCTATGGAGTACAGACAAAAATATCGATTGGTGTTGTTGTTGTAGGAAGTAACGCACTTTCGTCTTCCGATTCTCATCGTACGAAACAACAGTCGCACACGCTCTGTTTCGGAACCCTGAAACGTGTAGGAACATTCCAAGTGACGACTCCCACCACGACCGAAGTAAAATACGTTCTGCGGGGAAGCAAACACGCCCCTACGGACCGAACCGCTGCGAAAAAGTCGATGGCAGCCACCGCCGTTTGAATCGCCATATTGAAAAATGCTGACAAACTCGTAACGAGCGATGAACTTAAGACTGTCGAGTTGCGCGTCGGCCGACACAGAGTATCGGAGAAAAAGTTCGGACGCGTTGGTCACGTAGCTCTCGTCAGGACATTTGCAAGGTCTGACAGGAACGAGGTCCGGAAAACTGCGCGCGTGCACGCACAGACGAGGCACCTTATCGCCGTGGATCTCGTCGACGAGACGGGAGACAGCATCTTCGGTCGGATCGATGCTCGGAGACCGCTCCCACAGTTCCATTCGAAAAAGGTTCGTTTCGTCTCTGTGAGGGTCTTTACGACTATCGGGAAAATACTGGACGAAATAAAACCAGACAAACTCGTGTTCCGAGCCTCGGAAGTGGTAGAGGCACGTGGTGTTGGGTTGAGTGAAGTGCTGCAAACTGTAGATGACGCCCTGGCGCCTGTCGCGACTCGACACCGACCAATCGCACCGTTGCTCCACCAAACGGGCCCCGATCAGATCCTCTGGTAAGAAAATAACGCGAACATCCAATTCAAAATGGTTCATCTCGGGCTGATCGAAGTCCGACGAGCGAAACTCGACCAAGAGATCGGGTCCGCTCGAGATGATGTCGGACAACGCCCCCGAGCGGCAGAATTTAATGAGAAAAGGGTCGCTTGAATTGGACCCGTCAAACACGCGAATGTAATCTTGGGCGCACCGATTACCGAACAAAAGCCTTTTTTCTCGACGATACGAATAGGAAGTGGGAAGAGGACCGTGAAACGTCTCTCCCGTTTTAATGCTCAACTTGTCCTCGTTCTTCTGAGAAATCACTATCATGGCATGTTGTCCGTCCGGTATAGTCCGCTGAGTGATGTGGTAATGGCAGGTGACATTTCTCGGATAAATGCCAGGAAAATTGGGGCTTTGCACTTTGCACACCTGCCAATCGCAGTCTTGGAAACTTCGGTCACAAACCGTTCCAGGGATGAATTCGCCGCGATGGTACAGAGCCCCCGGAGGCCCGTATCGCGTCACGCACTCAGCACGCGACAGAAATCGAAAGTTGAATCGTAATGCAAATTCATTTAGATCGTTCGATTCGGTCAAATTGAAGATTCGCACGATCAGAGTGAGGTTGTTCGTCTCGCTATAGTAAACGTTCCACCGCACGCCGAACCCGCACCAGCCGCCCGCAGTCTTCGGGGGTCGTCCATGCTCGACCATTTGTACTTGCGCATCGGGACAACCGTCATCCATGTAAGAAACGAGTCGACCGACGCTGAACTGCTCGAATGCCAATTCGACCAAGTCCCCGAGCTCGCCTCCTCCCGCGATGAACGTGAATTGGCAATAATAAGGAAGACGTTCGCGTTTTGGTCGATCCACGGATACCTGGTATGTTTTATGGCGGTCGCCGTAAAAAGTGCGATTGCAACCTATATAAAATCACTTATGTTACTCACTATAATCCGTAAATGCTACTAATATAACATAAATAAAGCAAAACCCTTTATTTTACAACTACAAAAAGTATCAAAACGTAATGGAATTGCAAAAAATCTTCAACTTTAAATCTTTTATAATTTAAAAATAATATTTAACTTAGTATTTACAAAATTATTATAACCTGTACTTAAAGTGATCCAACTAAAAACAAATAAGATAACTGAAAATAAAAATTTCAACACAAAAGTTTTAAAAAAAAAATCCAAAATATAGATTCACGAGGTGCGCAGACGATACATGCAAAGCAACTAAAGTTGAAATGCAAAATGCAATTGGGTAAAAGAAAAAGAAAAGAAAACATAGGCAAAAAGAGAGAAAAATATGCGTACGAGCAAAAAGTAGTAGAAATTGAATTTGGAACTCTTAGCATGCAAGCAGACGCCAGTCAGTCCGAGTGAATTCATCTTCAAACTCCTTCTTGTTGCGCTCTTTATGGTCCATCATTTCATTTTATCTCGCCAGGAAGCCACTGCTTTGCTCTCCTCCTTTTCTTTCTTGTTTCCCCTCCTTTATTCTTTTTGTTTCTTACGTGAAATGACGACCCGAAGCGAAGGTGTGGTCGCCGTAGGAAGTAAAGAAAAAAGCGAAAAAAAAAGGAAGAAAATTGGCGAGTTGAGAATAAGGAAAAGGGAAGAAGAAAGGAGGAAAAACGACAACGTCCACAGCCAATATAACCTCTTTTGTTTGCATTCAGTTCATAGACGTCAAAACGGAAGGACATGTACTTTGCCCGTTATGAACGGAAGTTGAAAGTTATTTAGACGTGATGAAAGCCAGAGACGTGCAATGCGCTACTTGAAACTCGATGCTCTTTTTACCCACGAGGCAAAACCAAAATGAAATTTTCTCTCGTCGAGATGACCAGTGGTCAGTGTGAGTCACCAAATTCAAACTTCAAACAAAGTTTTAGGTTTTTTTATTCTTTTTTTTTCCTCAACTTATTTTTATTGCATCTGGTCACGTAATTTTATACTTAAATAAAAAAAA
>JAQFZU010001993.1:0-10970 GCA_034696185.1 Henia vesuviana | reverse complement strand
TGAGGTAACAATGATTTATTTTACTACAATTTTTTAGGGATTTATTATTCCCTTATTGGTGTAGTTCCCTTGTAAGTAGTGTTAAGCTTTTATGTGTTATGTTTACATTTTGCGTTAAATAGTCATTGCTCGAGGGTTTATTCTTGATGTCCAGGGCCCGGACATGTTGGGCGTCTTGCGACGAACGTTTTCAACGACAAGCTTCAAAGTCCCGAATCTATGGCCATATATCTAGTGAGGCTAGAAGACACAGTGACTCAACTTGACAGTGCGGGAAGTGAAATCCCTAAAACGCTAGTTGCTTACAAAATGATCTCTAGTGTGCCAGAGACATTTTCTAATCTAGTGCAAAATCTTTATCAGTTGCCAGATGTGGAATTCACTTCTACAAGGGTGAAGCTACACTGATGGCTGAGGACACTAGACAACGTGAGTCGATGATGTTGAATGCAACTGGAAGTGCAGTTACAAATTTGACAGCACAAGGTCAGAATTCACAGAAACTGTGAACTTAACAATCGACAAAAACAATGGCCAAGGACAATTTGATAGACATCATTTGTTATGCATGCAGAGAAAGAAGACATTTTGCACGAGACTGCCCTAAGAAAGTGAGAAATGCCTACCCAGATCAACCACAGGCGATCAGGACACGTTCAAGTGGATGGCGATGAAGGCAACGACAAGTAGGCAATCGCAGACAAAATTACGTGGCAAAACAAGGAGCAGATGACGTCGACACCTTCGAAGGGTGGTTTGGACATTTGAAAGTGTCAAGTCAACCATTGGCAATGATAGTGCAAGAGAAAACAAAGTTCTTTATTGACAGTGGTGCGACACATCACTTCGTGCATGACGAGAAACTATTTACCTCCTTATCCCCGGTTGATGAAACTGTCAAATTAGGCAAAGGTGAAACTCCAGCGACAGGTGTTGGACTTGTAATACTAAACCTGGAGTTTGACGAGGGGAAAACGTGCATCATGCGATTAGAAGATACATAATATTTGGTTCCATCAATGATGAGGAACTTAATCAGTTTGGGAACATTAACCAATAAGGGATATGCAATTAATAGACAAAGTGCTGAAATGAAATTGAGATCACCACAAAATCAAATAATAAAGATTTACAAGAAAGAGAGACTATATGCCCTACATGGAATTAAAGCACAAAATCCAACAAATATGCAAGTGACTACAGATGATAAGAACATGTCGGGAAACATATGGCATAAGCGCATTGCGCATATTGACGTGAAGATATTGAGGTATGCAGTTAATCATAGACTGATTTTGGGTGTCAAAAGAAAAGATATTGACATCAAGCAACAATGTAATGACTGCAAATTGACAAAGATAAAAAGGGACCACTTTCAGCAGTACAAAAATCTCGAACAAATCAATCATTAGACATGGTACACGCAAATGTTTGGGGACCAAGCCCAACGTTGAGTAGGGGAGAGAATCGATATTTCCTTACCCTAATTGATGTCTACACACGCTGAACAGAGATGAGTCCCATGCAAACCAAAGCAGAGATCTTGTCCAAGTTGAAGCCCTACATTCAGAGAATGGAAAGGCAGACTGGAAGACGTCTAAAAAGACTGCAAACAGATAATGGTATGGAGTTCTGCAGTTCAGCCGTGACCCAATATTTACAATCGATTGGAATACGTCATACTCGCACTAAAACGTATTCTCTCGAGATGAATGGCGTGGCTGAACGCTTTAATGGGTTTGGCATGAATAGAGTTAGGGTTTTGTTATATACTTTTGGTCTGGACCATACCTTTTGGGCTGAGGCGCTCCAAACATTTACCCACATAAAGAATAGACTTCCTCACACTGTAAACCCGAATTCAACGCCATATAAGAAATGGTTTAACTAAAAACCGAACTTAGCCATTTGAAAGTTTTTGGATGTTTAGTATTTTATCACAATCCGAAATTGTATAGAAATAAGTTGGAGCCAAAAGGAAGAATGGGTATATTAGTTGGGTATGCCTTACAGACTGCGGGATACAGAATCTTGGTCTGTATTACAAAGAAAATTATTGAACTGAAACACGTGAAATTTGATGAGGATCAAATGGGAGTGAAATGTCTTTACGAGGATGGACAATTTGTCACACCAGATGATGATGAAGAACTAGCCATAGAAATGCTGTTACCAAAAGTTGGACAAAATGATATTGGACAATGGAGACATGAAGAGATTTCACGGCAGACGGGCAGCTGTGTGGATGTCTATTATTATTATGATAACGATCCAATGAGGAATAGGAGCTACAATGATGTGGTAGAGACGTGCAGATGTCATAATATAGATTGTGTGGTTCAAGATTTCAACTTTACGACATAAATGTCCGGGACTAAGTTCCTTACCACCGCTATCAGAATCTCCTGAACCGGAAGAAGCAGATTTAGCATGCTTTATAACGATTCCAAAAACTTATCAGGAAGCAATTGACTCCAAAAATTCTGAAGAGTGGACATTAGCAATTTTGAAAGAACTTAGAAGTATGGAGGCGAGACGAGTGGGAACACCGGTGCCACGTCTGGAAAGCATGAAAATTTTAACGAGCGAATGGGTCTTTGCTCTAAAGACGAATGTGGACAATACCATAAAGAGGTTTAAGGCTAGGCTTGTGGCACACGGCCATAAACAGATATACAAGTCTAACTATGAGGAGACATTTCTCCTGTGATAGAGTTTGACTTAGTTGTTCTTTGTACTATTAGTGACAAATAAGGGCTGGCAGTTAACGAAGAATTGAGAATAGCTTTGTGCGGGCTCCTCATCCCGTGGTTGGGCATAAATCCAGACTTTGGAGATTAGCTTCGCGGGCAGAGCATCGCGAGACCTTATCGCTCTGGCTTTTGCCAGGTTGATGGGCGCTCGGTGGACGTGCAGAAGACCCTGCTGAACTCGCGTCTCCCCCTCTGACCTCACAGTCTCTAGCATCCACATGTAGACACAGCGCCTTCGGTCGAAGGCCTGTGCGAGGACTTGGCGGGTCTCTGCTGACATCCGCAATCCTGGGAATTCTTCCAAAATCTGCTCGTAGACATATGAAATATCAAGAAGAGGGAGGGTTAAGGAGGAGCCAGAAGCGATTACCGCTTTGGCGAGGCAAACATTGGTCACGACCTCAGGAGTCAAGCCGTCTGTGGGGGGAGAAGTGCATTTCGCTTCTAGAACTGAAACAGGGGGGAGTCAGCACGGGCTGCTATGCTGGCTCAGTGGGGGGTGTCGGCGCGGGAATCGCAGCCAAGGGTGGAGAGGGTGGCTTAGGGATCGTGCTTGCTGGGGCACTGCGAGCAATCCTTGCGATTGAAGAGGGGGTGCCAAACTTGTAGGGAATAGATAGTAATTGCCATTATATATATATTAATGTGCGTATGAGTACATCAGGGCATTACACTATAAATATGTTACACTGTTTCAACATACACCATGAATACCATCCAAGATGAATAGATAAATGACTGATGGTATGGAAAGCAAACATAACTAATAGAAAGTATCTAATATCAATGCTTACCCATTAGTGTAACATATGCATTACAAGATTGATTAGAGCTAATACCATAACATATTAGGGAATAACTCATTCCAGGATGCAGAATCATTAGGACTGTAAACATGATATTAGTGATCCAAGTCAGGATGTATGTTAATATGTTCAAGACTCCATAATAGGAAGTCATAACATCTGTCGTTTTTATTTACCTTATTTCATATAGTTAGCACCTAATGTACCTATATTATTGCTTTTCTTTTATTGTATGATATGGATTTACTCCTGCTTTTGTTAGTAATTCCCTAACAGATATATTGTTATCATTATTATTATTGTTTAGTATTTTACCTATTGTTGAAACCAATAATTGATGGGATTAATATGTGTTATATTCTTTACCCCATTTGTGTTATTTTATTTGGATATGGTTAAAACTAATAACCAGTGTATGTACTAATAATAATAATTTAAGTCTTTAATACAGAAGAAGACCTTCTAGTATTCCATAGTACGAGATGACGTCGTTTACCAAGAAGCACCCGCACTACAATGGAATTGTCGATGACGTCAGCAACTACATTTATATAAATAGCCATATATTACTATTATAATTTCCTCACTCTGTAAAAACTCATTACGTTATTAGTATCTCAAGTTGACATTAGATGTATTATATTATTAACAGAGAATACAATCTTTATTAATTATTAACACCTGGAACTTGATGTTTATTCGATATGAGCAGATTTGATTTAATAATAATTTGAGAACAAAGTGCTGTGCAAGATCATCGAAACCAAAAGTATAAAGCTATTAGTACATGTATGTAATATAAAGAAATAACAAATGATTACAGACCAGAATATGGAATATTATTTCTTCCACTGCAAAACGAATATTATATATATTATAATAGAACCTTAGACATAATGCTATATGCTATGGGTACTAATTCGATATATGTTTTTATTAATAGTGCCCATAATAACTTCAAAATAGTAGCAGAGGATGGTTTCTACTGAGTTTGTGCAAACCTGTTCATGATAGGAGATCGTGAGTGACAAGTGAGAGTATTGTCGCCATGTTGTACCTAGGAGTGCTTGCGCTGATACCAATTGTTTTTATTTGTTTTATTCCTTTGTTAATCGACTTAATAATAGTGCTACACCGTTTATTAATGAATAAGGATATCATAATAGAAGAGGAACTCACAATACCCACGACATTCATTCCAGGGAAGGAAATTAGCGGCGAGCTATTACAAATAAAACCATTCGACCAAACGCAAATTACCACTGTTAGCGATTCGGACAATAATAGTGACGGGATGTTTGTGTTAATGAGTGAGGTACAGGACAAGGATTTGATCGGAACTGATGACTACGAAGATAAGGTAGTAAAGTTATCGGAGAAAAATGATTCGCCACCGAAACCAGACCCTAGCGATTCGGACAGTAGCGAATACGAAGATATAGCGGGACGACTAGATGAACAATTATGGGATAATACAGTTTGGATCATTAAGCATAATATTAAACCGTTATATATTTTTGTTATAGGACATTTGAATCCGGACCTAGTCGACGCCTGGATTCTTGACATTGCAGCAACAAATCATTTTATTAGGGATTCGGCATATCTCGAGAACAAAAGTATAATGGAATCGAAAGAAATAGGTTATGGAAACGAAAAGTTTAATACAAGTTCAAAAGGCATCGTAAACCTATTCCTGAAGAACACTAGGAATAAAATTAGGAAAATGCAATTAACAAAGGTGTACTATGTCCCAGAACTGGAATTTAATATTGTGTCTATACCAAGTTTGATAGATAATAATCATTCAATACATATGGATATGAGCAGCCATGTTATAATTACTAATAGGGGTTATGTGGTCCCAGTATATCGAATAGAAAACTTCTTTAAGCTTGATCCAATAAAGCCAAAAAGATGAATTGAAATGAATAGTGGAAACACCGAGTCGGCGAATATTAAGTAACAACATATTGATGTGGTTAAAGACCCAAACACTACTAGATCATTTATTGAACAATTAGTGGAAACTGATAACAGAGAGAGGATTACTATAGGGATCAAACAAGAATTCTCAGAACAACACACAGCAACCGTGATTCCGAGTGAAGGAAAGAACGCATCCGGAAGACAAGATATGTCAGACACGTTATCGGGCATCGAATGCAAATATTGGACCAACTACTAGATACATCAGTACAACTAGATACAACGGATAATTTCGAGGTTACATCAGCACAATTAGACATGATGAATGATCATAAGGTAACTACAAAGGTAACCACAGATATATTAGAAAACCCTCAAGTAATATCAAACAATGAGTTTGATTCGTATGTTGAAATGAATTTGGATCTGGATATTAAGTTGAATACAGGAGTTGATAATCCAGAACAAGAACTATTAGAAATCCCAAAGAATGAGATTCCAATAAAATCTGATACAGAATCAGATCAAAAATCCATACGAGTTAGGTTACCGATAACAGATGACATAGACCACAAATTAGATTTTAAACATTATTCGATGCATTTGTGGCACCTGAGAACATGCCATTTACCTGAAGACAAATTGCGAATTTTATTAGAAAAGAGAATGGCGAAGACGAATTTCCCACTAACAGGAAAAATAAATTGTAAAACATGTTTTATTGAACCAATAGAAGAACAGGAATTTGAACAACCTCGATTACAAATTAGAAATTACGATAATGCCTCATTGCCATTGGATTTGATTTATGTTGAAATACGAGGTAAATGTGTTCCGCAATCATTGGACGGCATGGGCTATTATTTAGTAGTAATCGATGACTATAGCTTATATATGACAACCATACCATTAGCTGATTTGAATATGGTACATAGAGAGTTTAGACAATTATTAGACGATTTGGAATACTTCTTTAAAAAGAAAATAAGACGGATTATTTACGATAAACATTCAAAATTCCGAACTACTCGGTTCCAAGACCTATGCAAGGAGATAAGAACTCGGAATTCACAAATCAAAATATTCGAAGCAAACCACACTACTATTTACAAAGACATATGTGAGGACATCATTGGAAAAACTAAATTATTACTACAAGACTCTTGTCTTCCACGGACTTTTTGGACAGAAGAATTGAAAACAGTGGTTCACACGAGAAATAGATCGCCGACTAGACCATTAAATGTGGAGACCCCGTTTTATAGGTGATTTCGACAATATCCTACAGTAGATTATCTAAAACGCTTCGAATGTATCGCATGTAGTTGTGAAAACACATCTAAGAAATCCACCAACAACTATTGGAAAGGTATCTTTGTGGGATATTGTCAAAAGGAATATAGATACCGAATATACAACTCAAAAACACGGCAGGTACAGGTTATTCAAAATGTTAAATTCAATGAAGCCATCACTGGCTTAAATAACCTGTAAGAAATGTGAATAGTATTTGTCAATGACACTATGTTTCCGACGGTGATGTCAACAACAACTAACGACTTAACCATTTTCTATTATTGTTGTTGAACTTATTATTAGAACTATTCGAACTCACTATCGGATAATTTATTCGGTTGTTTATATTGTTTATATTTTATCTTTGATACTTAATGTATATTAAGTATCTGCTTTATGCTATGGGTACTAATTAGATATATGTTTTTATTAATAGCGCCCATAATAACTTTAAAACTGCAACCCAGCAAGAATCGCTTGGGCAAGAATCGCTGTGACCGTGGCATTTGTAAATACACCATTGGCGAAGCGTGTAGACGGTGCACACAGGGTTTGCTGGAACCCAGGAGGGAAAGGTCCGGGGACACACACCGTGCACTGGGTGTGCATATTGGAAGATGTACTGGAAACCCATGAAGACACGCACAGCAAAGCAAGGGAAAAAAACAGTGTTTATTAATGTCAGATAGTACAACCTCAAAACTGACAGCACAATAATCAACAATCCGTACACCTTAATAGCTGTCAATAATGACAAATACAAACTGTAAGATAGCAGCTGATGCACTCTAACAACAGCAGAGAGCACATCACACAACAAGGTTTAATCAAACCACAAAACCACCCATAATAAAACTACCTTGGACATCAGGCAATCCAACTCAACAGCTCCCCCCCTGTCCAAGAACTCCATCAACTTTTATTGCATAAAGAATAAACCAAGAAAAACCCCTTACAAAAACATATAATATTAGTGTTAATTAAAATAATCATAATAATCAGTAAAAACTATAAAACGACTATATTTCTAACAAATGCATATGTAAACAATATATAAGTCATAAGTATAAACATATCTCAAATGTAACTTAAAACAAAAAAAACACTCAAAATATAAATTGCAAATAATTGTCCAACTTGACTCGTAGCAATGGTTTTGTAAACATGTCCACGATGTTACGATCCGTACGCACGAAAACCAACTTGAACTAATCTTTACTAAGCAACCGTTGAATATAATGATATCGAATATCAATGTGCTTAGTTTGTTGATTTACGACGTTGTTCCTCGCAAACGACATGGCCGCTTGATTGTCAGCATACAATGCCGAAATCAAATCAATTAACCCAGGAATCGTAGACCTGATAACACGTGCGATCCAGACAATCTCTGTAGCTGCCATGTCTATCGCCACGTATTCGCACTCCATCGTACTCTTTGTGATACACTTCTGAACGCAGGTCCGCCACTCAAGCGGAACCCGACCCAATGTCCATATTATACCACTGATTGAGCGTCGATTGTCCACAGGGGTGGCCCACGAAGCATCAGAATAGACCACCAAGTCCCTTGACAATGCACGCGACAAATTAATCGCCTGATCAATCGTGGTAACCAAGTACTTAAGTATGTTTAACAAATAACTGTATTGAGTGTCCGTTGGGTGAGACGAAAACTGCGCACAAGTACTAGTTGCAAGTGCAATGTCGAGTCTTGTCCTTCCCGCAACAAACAACAACGCCTCTAGCAACTCTCGAAAAGGTTTCAAAGTCGATAATTCTGGTAACAAATTCAGTTTGTGCGTGATACCTTCGTCCATAGGCGCATATATCGGTATAATTCCTTTACTATCTTCGTTAAACTTAGTCGCCAACTTCTCGATATATCGATGCTGATGCAAGATCACATCAGTTGCACCAGGATATAAATAAAAAGACGCACCAGTCCTGATTCTTAAAGACACAATGGGCACTGTACTGAAGCCACGAAACCAATCCCGACCAGAGCCTTCGAAAGATGAAAGTGCCAGCACCGGCCGGCTTACCTCAATCTGTATAACGATTTGTCGAGACGAAGAACCATGTTCTGCGAGTCCTGAGATTTGCTGTATCCCTGCGGAAGGTCCATAAATAATAATTTATCAATATCTCCGTAGAGATACGTTAACATCCCATTGTTCGTAGACCCACCCTCGGATGGTTACGAGCAGCACAAAAAACAATTTAACCAGATCAAAGCCCACTACCGAGCTTCATCAAAGTCGCTCCCCGGTATCTGTTTGTATCCATGCGCCACAAGACGCGCCTTGAAATGCTTGACCATCCCGTCAACATGCGTCTTGAGGGCAAACACCCATTGGTTTGTTAAAACTTTCACTCCGACTAATCTCGACACCGGACTCCATACATTCCTCGACTCCATACTGTTTAATTCATCCAGTATTGCCAATTTCCAATCGTCTGAATTCTCTGAATATGTTGAGGTACCGGCAACACTGGTGTGATATCTTCATCCAAAACCGGAACAACAAAATTATTTCGGTCTATCTTGCACTGCGCCATTACGTCTTCATTGAACGACACATGCTTCGATTCTATAATCTTCCCTGTCATGCAGTGCAGTATTCGGTATCTCACTGTAGTGAGAGCATATCCCACCATGGTTCCTAAACGACCTTTCGGATCCAATTTGTTTCTACCAGTTATCGGTATATTAAAATAAACCTCACACCCAATAACGCGTAAATGTCCTAAGTCAGGCTTTCTATTCAGCCATTTTTGATACGGTGTGGACTTTGAATCTATACCATGAGGCAACCGATTTTTTTACGTGGGTGTAACATTGTAACGCTTCAGTGCAGAATGCATGATCCAATTTCGAGGCAAATAACAAAGTTTGAACTCTATCCATGCTGTAACCATTAAACCTCTTGGCAACCCCATTCATTTTGAGGCTATAGATGTTCGTTCTCATATGCCTTATGCCCAAAGATTCAAGTTAACTAGTCACAGCATGTCCGCAAAACTCCATACCATTGTCGATGTGTATACGTTTTATCCTCTTTCCCAACTGCCTCTCTACTCGTTGGATGTAGGCCTTAATCTTTGATAAAACTTCTGATTTTGTAGAAACTGGACTGACCTCGGTCCACCTCGAATAATCATCACTTATTGATATGAAATAACGGTTCCCACCCCGACTCATCACGAGACTCGAACCCCAAACATCCATATGAATCAAGTCAAGCACCGCCCTCATCCTTGGTCTATCAAGTTGATGGAACGGACCCCTCTGTATCTTTGACTGTTGACAATTCTCACACTTAAAGTTCGTCGAACTCAATTTCTCTTGAATTCCAGTGACTAATCTATTTCTCATAGCAAGTCGCAATTTCCCTAAATTAGTATGAGAAATTCTATTATGCCACAATTGATCACTTATTATCGACGAATCATGAGTTCTTATTTCTGTTGACTTTAATCTTTGCACATTATATAATCGACCTCGTTTCACAACTTTAAACACAATATTGTTTTGTGATTTCAATAACAGTTCATTGTTCTTGCCCATAAAAGAATATCCATCCTCTAAGTACTAAAGTACTTAGACTTATCAAATTTCTCGTTATAGACGGTACGAAATAGGCATTCTTCAATTGCAGACAATGCATTGGCTTTCTTCCGTTTTCCACATCCAAATTTACAAGTCCCAACCCTGTTGCTGCAATTTTACCTTTCTCCAATTTCACAGTTTCACTCACATCAATTATGTCTTCAAATAAATCCTTGTCATAAATGAAGTGATGAGTTGCACCTGAGTCAAGGAGAAAATCATGAGTTTCAGGCAAATGATGACTTGTTTGATGTCCTTCTTGAAGCTCTTCCTTTGACATGTACCAGCCCTCGAAGAAGTTTGGGTCTGGTGCATTTATGTTGTTGATTACTGTAGCTTTAATTCCTGCTACTATTCTTTTGATTTCACCAGATTTGTAAGCGACTCTTGAATTTAGTGGAACTGCATGACTTCCTTATTTTCCGGAATGTTCTTGAAGTTTTCAATGCTTACTTTCTGTGTCTTTTCTTGAATTCTTATTTTTTTGCGTTTTCTGTGTAGCATCAAGTCAATAAACAGAGTTTAGATTTTGGTTATCATCACTGGTTTCTGCATTTTTATTACTTTAACACT
>JAQFZU010001992.1:0-10974 GCA_034696185.1 Henia vesuviana | reverse complement strand
TATCGATTTCCTGTTTTCTTTTATTCGAAAATATGACATTTAAATTCATGTACATTTATTTACCAAATATTCAATTACAAAAATTATTTATTTTATATTTTTATCTGGAGAAAAAATATCAAAATTTAAACTGGCAGACATTTAAATCTCATAGTAAAAATCTATCTATGGAAAATACCAACATTAACTGTCAAAATGCCAATATTTATAAATTATGTCTAGACATTCCGTAGACTAATAAACAAGTTAGTTGCTGCCATCTATTGACTAAATCGGACTCGATTTTATATTTTTAAAATTAAAGGAAAAATAAGAAATTCTACGTTGCAAATATAATTTTAAATTCTCCTTAACTCACCTTTAAACTTAATGGAATATTCACATAATACTATTATTCCCTCAACTGATGCACACTCATTAATATTTTACTTTCGCCGCCGATGCCGTTGCATGAGTAACCTTTCAAAATGGCGTTCCAGATGCTACGAGTGTTGACAAGATCTGCGATCGAATTATCTAAAACACCTCAGACTTTGAATGGAGGTTCTGTGAGGAAGGTAAGCTACGAGGAAATAAAAAAATTATTATTTATTTCGCAACAAATGATTTTTCGTGTAGGCGCTCGTCCCTGTTATTTTCATACAAGAAACATCGAGATCGATGGCGTCAAATACCCCGCAACCACCATCACTTACACCGATTAAAGAAACGAAAGCACCCATAGCATCGCATAAACCAAGTTTGATGACTAAAAGCATCGAATTGAAACCGCATCCGAAAAATAATAATAATAAACGATTGGCAGTTATTTTTGCGTGGATGTTGGCTAAAAATCGACATCTTCATAAATTCGATTCTTTTTATAAGAAACAAGGATTTGATGTGCTTATTGTACGTTTGACACCGTGGCAATTGCTTTGGCCCACCAAAGGTTAGAAAAAATAATTTATTATATTATTATAAAATCATAAAGATGAAAATAGATATTCGAATATAAATAGAAACTGGGAATTTAACACTTTAAAATCACGTGCACAATAAATGACGATGAATAATTTTAACAATCTGGAAATGTGAACTTACGATCAAATTATAAAAAAATGAATTTTTTTTACTCATTTTAAATGAAATAAAAATATTTTGATCGTTTTAAGATAATTTCAAGATTTCATCGAAAACATTTTTCAAGAAAATTTTTCGTTTATCGAAAATCGATAAACGAAGAATTTTTTTTATGTATTAAAGTAATAAAAATAATTACTTATTTTGTATTTCTAGGTACTCAACTCGTAGCATTGGACGTTTTGAATTTTCTCGATTGGAAAAGGCAATACGATACAATATTAATCCACGGTTTCTCGGTCGGAGCTTACCAATACGGTGAAGTTTTAGTGAAAATGATGAAAAACAAGGAGAAATACGATCACATTCGGCAGAAAATAATTGGTCAAGTATTTGATTCTGCCGTTGATTATTACGGGATTCCGAATGGGCTTTCTAAAGCCGTTACCGCTAATAAGCTCTTGCAGAACACTTTGCAGCTTTACATAAGGTTTGATTGAAATATAATATTTGTTTTGAGAAATTATAATAATTATTCACGTTTTTGAATTTTTAACAGTTACCACATGCGCACATTCTACGAAATCGCGACTAAACATTACCTGGCATCGTCCGATGGATTTCATAACACTTGCGTTACTGTCCCAGCTCTGTTTTTCTTTTCAAAGGATGATCCCGTGGCCACTCCAGAGGGTAATTACGCAGTGATCCGTAATTGGGAGAAGAAAGGAATGAAAGTATTTACGAGGTGCTTTGAAAGTTCGCCTCATGTCAGTCATTTGTATCTACACACCGATGATTATTTGGAAGAGTTGAGCTCGTTTTTGAAAATGCTGGGAGTTTTGGCCGAACCTTATCGTCGTGCATCGAAATTGTGAAGTAATGAAGATGCAACTAACTCATTTTCGATGTCGATTATTTGATTAGTTGGTAATTTTACTAATGGAATGAAATTGGCATTAGCAATTTTGTTTCGGTTGAGGTTGCAATTTAATTTGCACGAAAATATTTCGTATATTTCTGAATTAAACGTAACAATTTTCAGTGTAATTTCTTTTGTGTCTGAGCTTATTAAATTTTTATTTTGTAAATTATTCGATATTTGCGGGTTTTTGCATTTTTATTTATTTTTATTTCAAGTTTTTGTAAGTTAAAAGTGAATTTTGATTTGTATTTTTTTAAATATCGATTTTCAATCGTCGAAATAAATTTTATTCCAAATTACATTTTGTGATTAAAATTTAAAATTATAAATAAAATTAATAAAATAATATATTTTTAAACAATTTATTAATAAAATCTAAAAATATCGAAAACGGAAAAAGAAAAATGATGCAACACTTAGAGTATTTTTAAAAAAAAAAATTTACGCATAAAAAAAGTAAAAGTAAATTTTTTTTTTAATTTTAAATTCTCAAAAATTTATTTTTATTCATTTCAAAAAAATCCAAACTAAAAAAAAAAATTTATTTCCAAAATCCATAATTCTAAACCCGCACTCGACAACGAAAATAATTTCCAATTCCACAAACCCCAAAAAAAAAAAAAAAAAAAAAAGTGAAAAACCGTCAAGAATTTATTTGATCTCTCCCAGCCCAGGGCGCTTCCGCTTCAAACGGAAATACCTGCCCGTCAGTGCGTTCCATGACAACACCAACCAATCAGAACCAAGCTCGAACACACTCCCAGCGCGTTCCGGCTGGGACGCAAGACTCACATCAATTCCGAACATAAACCTCGTACCAAACCAACCTCTCAACACACCCAAGCATCAGAAAAACTCAGGTAAGTCAAATTACGTATTAACGAAACCAATTAACAAACCCCCTCATTACAACAACAAACATCTAATTGATAACCGAAAAACCCAACAAAACAACATACAAAAATCCCCATCAAAAACCCCAACGACAAAAATCACTAAAAAAAACAGCAAAAATAAAATCCAAAAAAAAAATCCCATAATCCAATAGTCAATCAAACCAAAAAAAACACATCAAAAATTAAATTAAAACATAACGAAGGAAGGTCAAGTTGAAGGAACACACTTTTTTCTAGTACGGGAAAAGTAGGATAAAAAACACGACCTCGATTCATTTTATTTATCTTTTTAAAATTTTAAATCCTGTTCAACTCATTTTAATAAATCACTTTAAGAATGTAAAAGGATGTTGAAAAATATCGATTTATTTACATAAGTTTTGCAAACGAGCTAATAATTAAAAGAGGACATGGGCTTTATTTAAAATACGAAAATAATAATTTAATTAGGAGAATAAAGTTACATATCGAAATTTGTTTTAATTTTCAATGGCAGCCTCATTCATATCTGAAGAGGAAGTTGGCCATGTCAAGGAGAATAAACAAAAAGAGAAAACGCCTTCGTGGAATTTATTTACTTTAACTTCCTCCCAATTGGCTACACTCATTTCCGTGTCCATTTTGTTCCTCGATTTTTATCCCCCTTTGAATCTTCCTCTACCCCCACATAAAAACACTCAACTTCAATTGCTTAGTAATTAACTGATCGTTTCGAGTGGTTCGATAATCGCTCGAAATTGGGACAAAAATCAACTTTTTTTTTTATTTTATTTATTTACGTTTGAAATGTTTTAAAAGTGGAAGGAAGGAACAATTATAAAAGGAAAATAATAAAAAGGCGAAAATAGTTGCCATGGCGAAGATGCGGGGGTTTATATGGGAAATTGTCATCTGTTTCCGTTGTAAAGAACAAACAGGATATTCCCCATTGATGACGATAATCAAGTGACTTATTTATGATGGAAGGAAACGATAAGAAAGTTTAGAGCGAAATTAAATTTAGTTGTGAAATTCGAAAATGAAATGTCGATTTTTTTTATTTTTTTTATGGTGATTTAATGGGGGTTGAAATTAAGGTGGTGCATCATTGGTTGTTTGTGTGTAAAACGAGGTTAAAATGGATTTTTTGGTTTTTAAATAATAAAAATATTTTATTTAAATTTTTAATCGGATTTCCACAGTAAAAACAAATGTTTTCATTCAAAATTTAGTAAGGAATAGAAGAAAAGAAAAACGGATTACGTAAATGGAGCAAAAGATGGGATTGAGGTCAAGTTTGTGACGAGATTCAAACGGGTCATTTTGCGTTCAGTAGCCTCGACCTTGTGATTTTTTTATTTTTTATTTTTAGTGTTTGTCTTTTCCTCTTGGTTAATGAAACCTTCACACGTAATATCAGTAGAGCGGAATAATCTTTTATTTTATTTTTTTTAAAAATTTTATATAATCTCTTTTATCCCTTCAACCGAATCTGGGCCGAATTTTTCCAACTTTCGTTTCAACGACTAATTAAAAAGTAGAACAAAAAAAAGGTTAAAAAGAATTGAAAAGAAAAGAAAAAAAAGGTAAAATGGCCGTTAGGGAATGTCGCCACAACACTTTAAGATAATTCGATCTATTTTCCACCATTGGGAGTCCAGTTTAAAGAGTTGAATGATCGAATTTTGCGAATGTTGGCCTTCTTCCTAACCAACTTCCCCGTCCACTGCCCTTAACTACGGCGGACTCGAGTGACCCGAGATTTACATAAAGCAGACAAATGGGAATTAATACGAGTTATGTACTGTGTTTAGTGACATTAACCCAGAGAGAGTTTTCTTTTTGCTTTTCTAGGTCGCTGATCATTCATGACTTAATAGATTTTAATAATAGTTTGTTACATAAAAGGAAGGAGATTGACTTTTGGTCGTTTTTAACCAAGTTTCCTTCAGCAGTGGATTCTTAATAAGTTAATAAATATTTTTCTCGCGTATATAAATTGTAAATAAAACTAGATTTAGATGTGGCCAAGGCTATTAATTCTTTTATTGATTAAAATTTATTTTTAATTCGATTCCAATAATATTTTGTCACAATTTTTTAAAATGTGCAAAATATTAATTTTTTTATTGCGCTTCGTGTAAATATATTTTATCAATATAAAGACGGTTTAAAATTTATTCAAAAATATTTTGATTTGAGTTAAAATTTGTGTTATAAAAATATGGAGTCAGATTTAAGTGCTTTTTTTTAATAAATCGAAAAAGTATGTCACGGACGAATTTCGACATCGTCAATGGGAAGTGTTTACATCTAAAGATTAAATTCCGTGTAATAAGGAAAAACGATGACAATTTCTCGCATAATTAGCTCGAATCACATTCGGAAACATTTAAAATTGTTTATAAAATTCGTTTAACCTGTCGTAAAATGTTAAATATTTAACGACTGGGCCATTTGTAAGTCAAGGCGCGATAATGACCCTTGGTGGCCATTAACCCCTTTGCGATGGTGATACTGACCTAGTACAGTATACGGTAAAGTAGAATGAGTTTTAAGCAAAGTCGATGACGTGATCGGAAGTGGACCTTGTCGGAAACGTGGCTTTGACCCCGTGACCTCATTTGACTGCCCTCATTTGCGTGGGAGGTTCAGGGGATTGGGATTCGCATCACGACCTTGGTAGGGAAGCGACCTTTAAGTCGAAGAATAAGCCGATTTTAGTACAATTATTTGGAAGTGAGGAAAGGGTTTAAACACGTGATGGAATAGACTGACGATTGGTCGTTGCTGGTTTTACTACGCCGTTGGCTTTTCCCCTTCACATTCGTTTCCTCTTGTGGATGACACCTGTGGTTTTCCTCATCATTCCCTTCCAGACTGAACGTTGCAACGGTCGTATCATTGACAAAGTTTAATTCATTGTTTTTATCAATGTTGGAGTGGAGGAAAAAAGGTTTAATACTCGTATTTTTATATTTTGCATTTAATGTTTTATTGAAATATTTTTTAGTTTTTAAATTTTTTTAAAAAAATTTTAAATTTTTTTTCAAGTGTTCGATATGAATCGGTTGGAGACACCGAACACACCATCTGATGTTTCACATTATTTACCGGCGAATTGGAAATATTTTTATCCTTTATACCGACCACCGTCTTCACCACAGTCACGGCAAAATCACGTTTTCGATGTCCAATCTTTGATACCACCAGAATTACGTGAGTAAATTTTTGTTTATTTTTAAATAAAAAAAAATAGAAAATTATATTGATTTTTTTGGGTACTAATCGACTGAATGAATAATGAATACATAAACGTGGAATTTAGTAATGCAAATTATTAATGGGTTTTTTTTTCTATTCACATTAAGCGGTATACGAACTAGTCATTAATTTATTGATGTTATTTTATTACATATGGTTTTTACATGTTTTGACATCCATTAAACATCAGCTGTTGCATTTTTTTGAGAATAAATAAAATAAAATGTTTAATGATATTTTTTTTGCAATTTTTCAGCTCGTGACCCACGTCTATGGAATCGTCAACATGTCCAGACGTGGATTCAATGGTGTCAGGACGAATTTGACTTACCATCCATAGATGCATCTACGCATTTTACAATGAATGGTATATTATTTAATAAGAAAACGAGTTCAAAACTTGTTTATAAAAATCGCGTGACGATTTTCTATTGTCACTTTTCGAGGAAGTTCCATTTTTTTGCTTTTGACAAGTAATTTGTCTGCGTCACGAACATCTTCCAATTGTCGATTAAAGCAAATTTTTCTATTTATTTATTTCCAAAGCCCGTTAAAACTGTTTTTTAATTGCTATTGAAAAATACATTTTTTTATTTTTTGTGTAAAATGTGTAAAAATTGATGTTTTATTCATTTTGCAACAAAAAAATGTTGTAATATCCTCATGCCCCAATTAAGGCGTAAAATTCGACCTTTTGTAAACTTTCGAAATAATTTACAACTTCCAATTTTTTTTTCTATCCTTTTATTCATTGCACCTGTTGAAAAGGAAAATATGATCCTGTCACCTGCAGGTTCACAAAGGGCAGGAAAAAGGTCTTTTATTTCCCACCCTCGCATCTCCGTTTGTCCCCTGAGGTTTTTGGCATTTACTTCCTCGCGACAGACTCATTACACGTATTTCCAATTTCCTTCCTTGTGTGTGTTCATCTCTTTTTTTTTTTTCCTTCTTTGGTTTCACATAAATTTCAACCTATTTTTGTTCGATTGTTCCAAGTAAACCGTGAAATGAAAGGGAAAATTGTCATTTAAAAAAAATATTTGTTTTTTTTTTATTGCGAAATTTTCCTTTCAAATTAGCATTTTGTATGTTAAAATGTATTTTAATAGAATGCGTCATTAGTTTATAGTTTCCTGAAATTTTTCTTACATCCGTAATCTTAAATATCAAGATCCGGTTATTTGCCAATTTATTTATTTTCTGTTTGTTTATTTTTGTTTTTCTATAGTTTTAGGTTTTATTTTTAGAAAAAAAATTTATCTTTAAAATATTTATCTTTTTAAAAAATGATTTAAAAAGAAATAAAATTTGAAATCGGATCTGTGCAGGAAATTAGAATATTTATGATTTGTTTTATTAAAGCTTGTTTATGTCATCACTTTTTAAAAGAAAAAAGTATTGGTTAATTTCCTTTAACTTTAACTTTAAACTGAAAAATTTTAAAGTTTTTTTTTATAATTGATAAAATTAATTTTAAATTGTTTTTAATTTTCAGGTAAAGCTCTTTGTTTGTTACTTCGTTCTGATTTCACCGAAAGATCTCCACGAGCTGGTGACATTTTGTATAACATTACACAAATTTTACTCAGAGAAGGTAAATCGATTGTCAATTTATATTTATTTATTTATTTATAATTTTATTTTTCAGCGAGCGATAATCATCCAGCTTACAATGCAATTCGCATGTACGGCTATGAAAACGGTTCGGGTCCCGATATCACAATGACCGATGGAATGACAACTTCATGGCCAATCGTCAATACCGATTTTCATAATTTAAATCACGTCGTACATCAACCACGTGTCCAAGTATCACCAAGCACAAGTGGTGTTGAAAGTACCGTTACTTTGAGCCCGGCACCATCAACCGACAGTCACTCGGGCAGCTCACCACGATTACATCGTAAATCACCCACAAACAAACAAAAGACTCACGAACAAAACGGCAGCGTATCAGGTAAAATAGAATAAAATTTAATCATTCTATAATCAACATTAAAACATTAAACAACAGATTACGAAGACAGTGGTACGGATAGTCCAGTACCATCAATGGTGTTAGAAGCAGTTCACGCAGAAGTGAAAAAACAATTACCAGCTGAACCAACACCGACAATAGGCGAACCAATCACGAGTAATAAAACATTTAAAAAAAACGATATAAAATAATTAAAAAGAGAATTGCTAACACTTTTAATCATCCGTGACAGATGGCCGACTTTTATGGGACTTTTTGCATCAGTTGTTAAACGATCCAGCACAACGTTACAGTACGTGCATTCGTTGGTTTAATCACGAAAGCGGAATTTTTAAAATCACAGATCCAAATGGTTTGGCAAGACTTTGGGGTTTGCAGAAGAATCATCTCAATATGAATTTCGATAAAATGTCACGAGCATTGAGATATTACTACCGTGTAAATATCTTACGGAAGGTTCAAGGAGAAAGACATTGCTATCAGTAATTTTATTAATAATTTTTGTTTTTTAAATTTTAAATTTATAATTATTTTCTTATAGGTTTTTAAGGCAGCCGACCGAATTGAAGAATTGCAAACAGCGAGCGCTGTTGAATAAATTGCGTATCAATGATAAACCATTAGATATGACTATCCACAGCAACGGTTTGGGTGGAATTAAAACTGAGGAACAGTAAAAAATTCATTTCATCGCAAAGCTCTACACCCGTCCATAATTTTTTTTAGACTTTTTTAATTTTAGATTCCAGATTGAAAATTGACTTTAAGTCGATAAGATCTCTTGTGTATTTTTATTTCATTTATTTAGCCAAAAAAATGATCTCTTATTCGGGACCAAATTGTATAGAAAAAGGAAAAAATTGACAAATATTATTTGTACAGATGTTTTTTTTGTTTTATATATTTTTTCTTCCCTTCTTTTTCTTGTTTTATCATAATTTCACAGTTGTGTCTAAATATATAAATATGTGTACTATATTACGTGATTTATGTTTTAAATTCTTATTTCAGGTTGCAAATTCATTTTATGTAAAATATTTTTTCTTTTATAATTATGTAGACAAATCATGTAAAGCTCATCAATTTATTTTTATTCAATATACATTAAAAAGTTGAAACAAAAGGAAAAAAAATTTATTCAGCGAAAAGCGAATTTTGCCTTACGTCGACAGTATCTTTGGCTACATAAATTACGTCATCTATGAAATAATTTAAAATAAAATAAAAATTCTATAAATATTAATGTAATTACCAGCTATGATATTGGCTATGGGCTTTTCTTGGCCTTTGTAGTCGGTGACTTCTCCATAGACTAATTTTCCTTGAACGAAGCATCTTTGACTGAATATAAATATTTAAATTTGTTCATTTATTATATAATTATATTTATTTTTCTATTTTGTTTTTTACCCTTTTTTCACGTGAGTTAATACTTTTTCTCTGAGTCCTGGTTTAAATACACACACGTTGTGTATATCTGTTCTTTGCTTCAGTTTCCCTTTTTCAGTTTCGAATTCGACTTTAGTGGCGAGATGGAAAAGAGTTACGGGGTTTTCTTCAGTTCCTCTGCTTATTGGATTCGTTTTAAGTCTTCCTAGTAACATAACTTCATTTACACCTGTAAAAAATTTAATGTCAGTTTTCGTAATGTAATTTTGACAAGTTACTATACTTTTTTCGATCGTAGGTATCGGAAGTCGATCGAATTCTTGCGAAGGTCCAGTATCGAGGGAACGAATTAGTTGAGGATGGAGAAAGGTAAATGCTTTGTGCAAATTATTATGTAGTAAAGAAATTTTCTTTAAGTGAATTCTGCAGATGGTTGAAGCCATGTTTTGAATGAAACGATTGAGTTCTCTCAATAGAGGGCACTTAACTTCAATCAAGTTTAGATTTGAATATAAGTATAAAACAAACTTTACTATCATTGAAATTTCAAATAATTTTACTTTTCAAGGGGAAAATCAAATTCAATTTTAATTCAAAAATATTTTTACAAACAAATCGATTTATTGCAGCTCAATTTCATTATCTTTAGTGTTTTGAAGGAAAATAACATTGTCTGAAAAAGTGAGAGAAATATTAAAACAAAGGAAAATTCTAGATAATACAAATGTTACCAGCTTGTATTGAGCTTATTGGACGGTCATTACCAGCCTCGTCTCTAAATACTCCGTACATTAATTTTCCTTTAACTAAACATTGGCTTCTGAAAGATGGAAATGTGTTATTCAAGTTTGATATTCGATTAATTTCATTTCGTCCCACCCTTTTTTAAGATATTTATGTACGTTTCCACCAAGATGTGGCCGAAAAACAACAACTCTGTGCCAAACCGTCCTGGGTTTAATTTCGCCAGTTTCATTTACCCCTGAGTTATCTGTCGTTGCTATTGAGAAAACAGTCACTGGCTTTTCTTCACTTCCTTTTACTTCGGGTGGATTTTCGACTCGTCCTAGTAATGTTACTCGATTTATACCTAAGGTACAATCACAAGTAATAAATATGATTAAATTTTTTAAAATAATTTTATATTTACTTTTTTCAGTTTGAAATAACATGCCAGCATAATCGGTCGCATATAACCGTAAACCTGGTCGCAGACAATCAAAGAGTTTCTGGAAATACCTAATATTAATACAAAAAAATATATTCAAATTCATTTCCAAAGTACTCTGTAAACAATAGTAGCCATGAGCATCAATAGATTGACGGAAAAGCCATAAGATTTAATCAGGTTTTCGATATTAACATTTCGCGATCCAGACAAAGTCAGTCGATAATTTGAGCAATTTAACATTGGTTAAGCCGGGAATATAAAAAACTGAGCTTATTCATTAGCAACTCCTGGTTTCCATATACAACACCAC
>JAQFZU010001991.1:0-10977 GCA_034696185.1 Henia vesuviana | reverse complement strand
GAATTTAACTGATTAAAAATATTTAAAACTGTTAAATAAAATGAATGACATTTATTTCATACAATCTATACATACATTTGAAAATGTTTCGATTAGTAGAAAAAAAAAGACTAAAAATTTGTGCTTGAAAAATATAAAATAAATCAATATGAATTGACACAGGCCTTTTTATTTTTTAAATATGTAACAGTTAAATACCTTTAAAAAAAAAGAATAGGCCTATGGCACAAAACAATTTCATTCCACTTAAAAATAAATAATAGAAAATTCATTAATTATTTTTTTTTTTCATATTATAATTTTTATCGAATTAACAAATTCGCACAAAATTCGTGTATAAACATTGCTTTGGCAAAACAAATTTTGTTTTGATGAAAAATTGAAGATACGAAAAAAAAGTAGCAAATTACGTTGAGAAATGCAAAATTATTACTTTGACAACGTTTGCATCCAATTTTAAGGTTTTGGCGAAAACCACAGGTTTTATATACAATACAATGCCTGCGTGTACAATATAAGAGAGGAATATTTTATCGCTCCGTCTAACGAAATGCCTCGTTTGTTTCTTTCCACCACGACAGATCCAGTGGTCGTAAACTTCTACATGGCACTCTTTGATTGCTAGAAAAGCAGTAAAATTATTAATTAAAATAATTCTTACTTTAATTATTAACTAGATTTTATATCAAACTCACCTTCGTACTGGGGGCTGTAAAGCCAACGGTTGAATCGTTCGTACTAAATCCGTATTATCGCAAATAACTCTACCCAAACTCACGCCACGAATTTCATTTAATTGCTCCATTGTAAAAGAAGCTTGTTTACCACCATTTTCGTACCAAAATCGATCACCATTCCTTAAATTATGAAACTGCTGAGCAACTATACAAGCAAAAGTCGGTCCGATGATTCCTCCTAATACGTGCCATTCTATTAAACCGGCCGGATACAACTCGACATCATCAATAGTTCTAAATAAAAATATAAAAAAATTGAAATATAAATCTTCGCTTTAAGAGGGAGTTAAATTGTAATTGACAGTTTCATTTACCCATAAAATTGTTCTAAAGACCGAATGTTATCGGCAGACATCATGTCCTTTAAATCGCTAAAACTTCGTAATCGTGGTAAACCGCAGAATTCCCTCCAAGCGTTATAAGGCGGAATCCCGTGATCACGACCTCTTTGAATAGTTGTGGCCACTAAATCATCGCCAAAACCTTCACCACCGTCCAATAAATGATTCGTTAACTGAAATATTTTATTTTAAGGAATTTTAAAGTTAGCTTTAATAAAAAAAAAAAATCAATAATACTTGACTCGTGAAGAAATTATCCATTTCTCTAATCCTCTCGTTCAATAAACCCAACAAAATTCGATCAACTTCTCCAGGTTTATTAAAAGCTGAATTATTAAAAAATTCTTGTCCTAAAAGCGGTGACGGCAACGGGGTGTGTTCACCAGTAAATCTATATTGGGTAATAAAAGTTTATTCACGAATTATTGGAAAATTCAATTTAGAATTTTTTATTTTCTTCAAATGACTTGAAATGGCCACCTTTTAAACGACGCTTGAACTAAGCTGTGTCCATAACGGAAAGCAGCGGACGAGAATGCATTGGCTATTCTGGGATCGATTGTTGGGTTATAGCCAGTATAAAACCCTTGATCTTGTAAAGTCAAGCCCCACCATTCGATGAGAATGGGACCGAGTAACTTGGGTAAATATTCCTTAAAGGTTATGTGCTGGACTATGGCACCAACCACGAGCCGCGATTCCTACAATTTTAATGAAGACAACAAATAAAGTAACATTAATTATTAATTTTTATATTTGTGTATTTGTACTTGATAGATTCGTTCGTCATCCCAATGTGGGTTAAGTTGGCCGAGAATCGAGGCGATTCTGTTGTGTTCTCTCATCCATAACGTGTGCATGGAAACGAGTCCAGGAAACATGTTTACTCTTATATCACCTGAAATATAGGTAAATAAATATTTAGAAAAATTCGATTGGCATTTTAATTAAATATTTGTCCTAAATTATGATATAATAATTTAATGTTATCTCTATGTAGAAATTTTTACTGTTCAAGTTATATAATTTTGATGGAGTATTCGAGGAATTTGAATATTTGAATATTTTAAATTTTTATTTATTCAGTTTTCATATGTGAGAAATGTACACTGAATACAATAACTTTAAAATATTTGATCTCGATTCATCGATTTTTTAAAGCCGTGACTCTGAATTATTTTACCTTAATCTTATTCTTTGAGGGTTTTACGTGATCAAAATACAATAGTGTTTAGGTATATAAAATTTTAGTTTTATAACAAATTTTAGAAATTTCTAGTTTCAGTTGAATTTTTATTATATTCCATGTAATTGTATGGGAAATAAAACAAAACTTCAGCTGAAATTGAATAAAAAGTTTTAAATTTTGAATGCATTAACCGAACATTGCAGGTGATTTTAATAACAAATTTTATTCATACTATTCTGATTATTGTCCCCGAACAATGAGAAATGTCATTTTTAGGACTTGAAAAATTTAAATTATTTCAATAAAGATGTGGGATGAACTCACCTGCTTCGAAGCACTTAACATCAACTGGCCCACAATCAGCAGCATTTTTAGGTAATAAGTGCTTACCAAATTGAGGAGTTGATTTGAGTAACCCTTTAAAAAAAAAATTTGTAATTTAAATATTACCATCACAATCGAACTGGATAAAACACGTGGGTAAAGAAAAAAAATTGACCTGAATTTTAATCAGTGTCTGGTCCCATTTCATTATAAACCCATTTACATTCTTTTGTAAGTTGTGTTCTCAACGACAAAAAACTCATAGTGTATTCTATCCATTCACAGCCACGCCTTATTTACAACGACACCCGTGCCTTTGTCCTCGGCCTTTAACGCTATTATAACAGCAGGAAGTTAAAAAAAAATGCATGCAATGAAGACGTGTCAGTCAATGGTGTACAAGTCGTGAACCGTAGAAGGAAGTCGACGATTCTAAAAATAAGAGATCCGTATAATGACGTCATACCATTTTGAAAAGTCCTCAATAATTTCGCTCTGGTTGCAGTCGACCCGTAAACGGTAGACGCATCGATGAAACACGTGTTGCCATTTGTTTGCTGTCTTTGATCTACATAAATAATAAATTAAATAATATTTACAATAAAAAATTGGCTCGTTTATGTAACCAGTGGCGTAGTCGGGATTCGGAATAATCAATTTTTAAATTTCAATACATTTTTTAAGTTAACAAAATTTATAAAAAAAAATGTTTATAATAAAATTTGCATTATTGATTCTAATATTCTAATTAGTCTGATAATTGTTATTTTAAGGACTACCACACTGTTTAAGATGTAATTGAAATTTCACTTGATGGAAATCCCTGTCCAGTAAATGGTGTCGATCTCGTAAATTCCATGCAAGACTTATTAAACCTCGAATAGAACGGATCGAATGGTGGAAACGTAACTGGAAAGCAATTATCTGGCCATTGATTTCTCGGAGTTTCGCAACACTTAATTTCTGTCCTATCCGGACCTCGAGCTACAAACAAAAATTAATAATAAATACCTTTTAACTTAACCAAATTTTCTTTTCAGCTGCATAATTTAAAATGAAGAAAAAATAATTAAAAAAAAAATCAAAATCAAATTAAATGTTTACAAAGTATTAAGGACATTTCTTTCCTTCTTCCGGGTTCGCTTTAAGAGAGTTCCAGTGACATCCGACCCCTTTTCGACTTTACTCACCAATAGCTCGCGGCTTATTAGTGACGTCGTGTCCGACAAATTGACCCCACATCATAAACATATGCGACAACGTTGCATTTTCAATGGGAAGATCAGGTGTGAGTCTGACCGTCATTTCCCTCGCATTTGGTAAATCGTTTCCATCTCTTCTTCGCCCAGGTGAATCTCTTCCTGCAACGAATGGTAACAACTAATTATAGTTGTTTTAAAAAAGTGAATAAAAATTCTTTTTAATTTTTTGTATAAAATTAGTATGCAAATTATAGGTTTAAAGCTCTAATTAAAGTACGTTATCGCGTTAAACTTTCTTTTCAGTTGATGACCTACTTGGGCTATTTTAAACTTTGGATTTTATTTTCACGTATTTAATTCTCTCTTTTTAAATACCCACTTGAGCAATAGAGGAAAAAAGAATTTAATTCACGCATCGAGTGTTTTCATTGTCTCTTTCAAACTCGAAAGAATTTAAAGTAAAATGATATTTAGTTATAACAATTAAAATAAAAATCAGGGCATTGTGTGACAACGTTAGTTAAGGTTTGTTTAATACAATTTCGAGTCAAACAACCTGAAAATTGACCGTGAAACAGTCGAAAATAATACAATTCAACTGTTCAACAATTCAATGTTTGTTTTTATTTGTTTAAGGTCGTACTAACCGTCCCGGTAATGAGCCGGTAGAAATCTCATGTAAGGCGTTCTCGATTTACCCCAGAGTGGATTTTTTAAGTTATTACACGATCCATCGACCGTTCGAAACCTGTCGGCTTGATTACAACTCACTTGTCTCACGTGACGTGATAGAAGAACTGTCAAAACAAACAAATAATTATGAGTCCGTTGTGAAGGTCGTTGGTTTGGCGACCGATTGCAGTCAAGGTTAGAAACCGAAGGTTGATGCCTTTTTCCGACCTATGGTTAGGCATATACAAATTATTTTTACATTAAATCAAGAAATTATTCTCAATGAAATAACTGGGAGAAATAGTCTGGGTATATTTCATGGTATTAAATTTTTAATTCAGTTTACCTTATATGGATTACGGTATTGATAATGCAAATTAGGTTTTAAAACCACAAGTGAAATTGTTAGCAATTCAAGCGTAGTTTAAATTGGAATACGAAATCTTTTTTCATTATAATTAAGAGAAAACCGATACTAATTTCATTGAGAATGAAATGTCTTTTGTACAAGTAAAGTTGAGTGAACTGTATTGGAATTTAGGTTTAATTTACTTTAAGTAATATTTGAATGTAAAAATAATTTAAATTGTAAATAATGATATTTCTTACCTGATTCATGTTCGTGGAAATTATCTTCGAATAAAGATGGATGTGAAAGGATTCGTGGTGCGTTTAGTAGTAAAATCAACCAATTGATTAAAGGTACGTGTAACATTTTGTAATCTAAAATTATGGAAATATTTTTACGTAACTAAAAATCGATTTTGAACCATATACAAAAATGGTAGTATATACAATTTGACGTCATTCATCGGATTGAGTGTGAGCAATGTGGGTCAAGGTACAAATTAAAGGAAATCGTTTACTATGTGTGAGTCGAGTTGACCTCCTTCGAGAGAAATTTCAAAATTTCTATGTGAAGATCCGAAGAAATTTTACTTAAAATATAATAAACAATAATTGCCTTAAGATCAAGGCTACCGATAAAAAAAATAAAAACTATAAAATGTCATTATTTTTCTGTCAATTTAGTCAAAGTGGCAAATATCGTAATTAAACGTAGGCGTTGTAAAAGGAGGTCGTATAAAGAGATCGCTTTGTGTCAGACATTGACACTAAACACGTCTAAAACATTCCCGTAAACTATAAGTTGAAGGTCATAACAAAATAGTAAAATATGGAATTCGTATTTAAAAATTTTATTGTTGTTTGAGTGCAGATCAGCATTGACCCAAATGTCATAGTCGCATTCATGACAGGAATAAATGATAACATTTCTCATCCGTGCAGATTAGAAATTTCTTTTCGTATCCAATCTTAATGGAACATCATTCCCTTTCAATCTCATTAGAAAAATCTAAAATTTAAATTTAATACTAAAATTAAAATTGTAAAAAAAAAAAAAAAAAATCTCGTGACATTTTTTCTTTATAATCGCTTATGTAATGAAATAACAAAAGAAAACTTCAATTTCTTTAAAATCTTGCAAATACATGTAAAAACCCGGGAAATTTAAGTGAGTAGAAGCTTTTTATTAGCATCAAGTCACGGTTACATTAAGGTCCGAGGTCAATTTAGACGTCAAATACTTAAATTCCATGATTTTTTTTTTGCTAAATTTAGAGGTTACAACGCATTAAGAAAACAATACTTTGTGCATTTCTTGACAATGAATCGACATGAATGACTTAAAAATATTAAAATTATCCTATTTGAATCTCTTAAACGTTTCTCGCTCATCGTTTTATTACTCATTATTCGAACGAGAGTTGAATACAATGTTTATATATAAACATTTACTTAATTTCAAACAAGGTCGAATGATATTTTTAAACTTATTAAAAAACTTTCAACTTTTTTTTTTCTTTTCATATTTAAATAAATAATAAAAATTCAACTTACTTGTATATCAGACTCGAGTTATTTTCTTACCGATTTCTGAGTAGAGATGCTGAGGATGTCCCAATGTGTTATATATACACTTCCACACTTAATTCATATGCAAAACCACACCTAAGGTCGCTCGGATTTTTCCGAAAGGGGTATTTTCCTCACATTCAGTTATGTATACATGACGGGAAGGAATAATTGCAAGTAAAAGTTGCATCCAGGTGGAGCTTATTTCCTGCGGGCGAGTAAAATTCGATTTTTACTTGTCCTTTCTTTTCCCCCGAGCATCAATTTCAAATCCTCACGAATTGAATTTTTTTTTAAAACAAATTTTTTTTTCCAGTTCTATTTACAGGTTTAAATATTTTACCTGCTGCAAATTTCTCGTAACGTTTTAGTCATTAGTTAATTGTCGATTTTTCTATCTTCACTTTTTAACTGGTAAGTCACTTTATAGTGTTTGACGGAGTTCCACGTGGCTACTGAACGGCAAGTCGTCGAGTGAGCTCGTTTTGTGGCTTGAGAGCTCCTCCTTCTCTGCTTTGCTGGGCCCGACGTGGCCTACTTCCCCCCATCCAGTGACGTGACCATATTCTCCCCCGAAGGCCAACGAGAAACCCAGTTGTCCCATTGCTTATCTGTTTTGGTTCTTCATTTCGGATATGTGTTATGTCTTGGGGGAAAAACTTATGAAAATTTATACTTTTTAATATTAAAATGTAAATTTAAAATAAAAATTTTTAAATGGGAGAATTTTGTTTAAATTTTTTTTAAGGGTGGAAATGATGACACGAAGATTGGTCGTGTATGATTTATTACCATATTGTCTAATCTATACCACGTAACCTTGATAAAGGACATTTTTTTAAATTTTACTTTTCTTATGAGAGTTACTTAACTCCCATATGAATTAAGATCCTTGAAAATAGTGAGTGAGTAGCGAAATTAGAATTGGAAATTCACAAAATGCGCTGTAATGAATGCAAGAATGTCATTGAAGGCTTTCAAGAGAATTATTATTATTATTTTGCACCATATTTCGAGATTTTATGTAATTTCCCCACACACTACTCGTCATTGAAAGTCTGATAAAGCGACTTTAATTAAAAAAAATTTAGAATTTGAGTTTATTTAATTTTAATTTCGCGTAAATTACGAGCGAAAATTATGTCATTTGCAGTCCGACTTAGAAAACGTGAGTTAAATTAACAAAACATCAACTGGCAGACACCACAGGACCTTTTTAAGGCACAAATTATCTCACAATTCATCCCGGATAAGCATAAAATTCAACTAAATTAATCTCGTGGGCCCACCTGTATGGGAATTTCCCAAAATTCCATTCCTTACGAATTTGTAAATGTCAGTCCGGAATTCCATTTTCCTTTTTACGACTTTGTATTTGAAAGTGTTTTTCGTATACTTTTTGTTACGAGAGGGAGGTGATCGACTTGCCCGAAGCCAAGGTGGAGTTAACAGAGCTTCTACAATGTGTTGATTGAAAGGGTTGATAACCTGTAATGGTCAGTTTCTACTCCGATAGAATCATTGACCACAATAAAGAACCTTTTAGTTGTCGCGCTTTCGCTCTTTAAAATATGATAAGCTCGAATAATAATGACATACTTATTCAAATCTTTATTTCTCTCGTCTTACATAATTTCTTTAGTTGGATTTTGTCTCGACTCGGTTAAGAATAGTCACATTTCACTGATATTAAAAACGTTATGGGTCATTGAATTGTAAATTTTTATTTTTTTCAAAACATTTGTCCACTAAATTAATTTCTTTTTCCTTCTGAGGTCGCTGCACAGGAAAAGGCTTTAAATATGTATTGGGCGGACACTAAAAATAAAACTTCTATTTCAATGTTTTGAAAAAAAGTAAAATTAAATTTTAAAGAATTTTTGGAATTTTGGAAAAAAAATTGTTAATTTTTAATGTTTCTTATGGCGTCTTATATGTAATAAAATGTCAGCAGGTGTTGATAAGTGAGAAATTTGACCTAGACTTTCTTCTATGGTTGATGTATACAATTGGGTCAGATAAGTTTGTTTTTCTAATTATCATTCGCATCTCGAGATATAACACTACTTTGTATAATCGACAATTTTTAATTTTTTTATTTTAAATTTGCATAATTTTTCAATTGCATCATCGCACTGTTCTATATATGAATGTTATGAATGACGAAGAGGCCTAACATCCTGTTTGATAAAGAAGTTTTATTTCTTTGAATCGTAAATTGCGTAATAATACAATTCTCATTATTATTCAATATTCATTATGAGCTCAAAATACTTTTTCCAATCTAATAACAAACAAAATTCATTCAACTAGACCTAAACCTAAATAAAATAAAGTATTTGGTTTGGTATTTTTAAAAAAATACACAAAAAAAACATAAAGAAAAGTGCATTTCACTCTTGAATTAAAATTCACATTGAATTCTCTTCCACTTTAATCTGCATCGTAATGGCGCTTGTTACACTTTATGGTTGTTTATAACACTTGAATTGCTATTATTTACACACAAATGGTATTCATTAACCACGAAAAGTGGTTAAAGACCGATAACTACTAAGAAGAATTTTGTTTTTAACATTTAATGAAAAATTTAAATGATGGGCACGCGAAATGAAGAAAAATATTTGTTTTTTACAAGGTCGTAAATTACTTTCCCTGATGATGAAAGAACAATTTTCTACCCATTTCTCAGTACACTAAAAGATGGATTAATAGCTTTGTGTTTAGAAATGACAAAATGAGGTCAGTGTCTTTACGGGAGGAATAGTTTAAAAAAGATAATGTCATTTGTAATTTATTCATTTTATCGATGCGATCCAAGTCGAGTGCAGTAGCGAAGCCAAACGTTGGGGGAACTTTGTGAACAATTTGTATCACTTTGACATTTGTTTGTCATTATTTTGTCAAGGCAAAACACTAAACGAACTTAAAACGAGTTAAAGGTTATTGGGAAGTGCTCTTTTGTCTACTTTGAACTCTTTTAATTTTTATTAATTTTTTTTTAATTTTTATATTTTCGACAAAATGGGTCAAGGATGGGACTGATAGGTGTGCTTTATTGTAAATAACCTCGAACAAAATGGTTTGTAAATACTTCTGAAGGTTTATAAGTTTAGAATAGTTTATATAGAGTAGAAAGTGGTAATTAATAATGTAAATAAAAAAATTTCTTAGAAAGTTAATTTTTTAAAGTTTTGTTTTGATTGAAATTTAATTCAATAAGAAATAATTAAAAAGTTTTAAGATAATATTTGAAAAATGAGTTTAAAGTTAATTACAGATTACAGGATTAAGTTTTATGATGGTCAAATTAGGTAAGGTTTATTTTATAAATTAATTACGATTTTAATTTCACACGAAGAATGGAATTGAGTTAAAAATGAAATGATTTTTTCTATATCATTTAAGAAATTTCTTTAAATTTTTATCTCAGAATTCATCTGGGTCAAAGATCATCTCAGTAGGCATCTGAGATGTTATTCATCATGGATTAGTGACCAAGCGGAAGATTTTAGGCACATGGAAAAAATATAAAGAGGACAATACCAAAAGGAAAAAATCAAATTTAAATAGAGAAATAAATTTTAAAAAAGAATGGAAGCACTTGTTCCAAGTGCTTCCATTCTTTATTACAATCATAATAGAAAGAATGGGAGAATAGAATCTTCAAATGAGAACTTTTACTATTTTCTTTTCTTGTAGGAAAAATAAATAGGAATTCCAAGTATAGACTTACTTGAGCTCACTAAATAAAAATAAAGAAATGTATGTTAAAAATAAACCAAGATTAATCCCATTATAAAACTCAAAATATTATTTCTATACTAAACAATTTTTGGTATATAACCAGAATGTAGGTTTATACAATAATTTCTTTGTTCAATCAGTTGAATGACCGCCACAGGAGCAAAACATCAACAAAAAGTCTTGAAAAGAAGGTTGACGTCAATTTTCACGGATTTAATTTAAAAGTAATTCTATGTAATTTTAATGACAGAAGTTTTTATTGGAATATTATTTTGCATAGTCATTTACAATATAAATCATTGCCCCATAAAATAATTGTTGAGAATAAAGTTGGCAATTTGTAGCTTTTGAGGGTTTAATGAACTTTAAAATAATTCAAATTTAATATATTCATGCATTAAATGTAGATTTAGGTTGTTTTTATATGCATTACTTAATTAATAAATGCAAAAACCTTGACCACTTAAATTGTAAAACAAAAATAAATATTGCTAAAATAGTGATTTTCACTTTTCTTCAAATTGAGGTTTGTACGTGTTTCAGTTGAAGGTACAGATAAAAATCAAATAATTTTATTTCTAATTTCCAAAATTTTTTTTTTTAAATTAATATTGGTGTTAAAACTACTATAATCATATATTGGAAAATGAAAAGTGTGTCTAGTCGTGATTTTTCTGACCTACAGGATTAATTAAAATTTTTGGCAACTTTTTTGTGTTGTAATTTGCAGATGAACCTGAATGGACTTGAGAGTAGGAATATAAAAGTAAATTTTGTAAAAAATTCACGCATTAAAATATCCATATAAACAGCATGTTGCAACTATTTTTTTTAACACCCTATAAAAC
>JAQFZU010001990.1:0-10978 GCA_034696185.1 Henia vesuviana | reverse complement strand
AAAAGAGTGAGACCAATACAACCAACCGATTTTGTTCGATTAACTGCAAGAATTATATATAAATTTAAAGTATATAAAAATTTACTTATTTAAAAATTTATTTTTTAATTATTTATTTACAGACTCAACCTGAAATATACGTAGAAATAGGAAAATTAAAACGTGGTTTTCAAGACTTAATGAGCCGTAAGATTTCAATACTAAAAAATACCGACAAATAATAAATATTAATTTTTTCAGATGTTGAATCTATTAAAAATGATCCATTACGAGTAACTCAATACAACACAATTCGTAAATTAATAACAGATTTCATAACTCCAGATTCAATGCCAACGAATGATGAATTATTCGAAATATTTGGCAAAGTATTTGACACTATTTTACGAATTACTTTAAAAATTAATAATTTTAATTCAATTAGATTACCATAAACAGCTACAGTATTTGCGATATCGAAATGCAACCGATAGGTGTAGGATTATATTTAGATGCATCGATATTTAATCATTCCTGTCAACCAAATGCTACAATCGTATTTGAAGGCCCAAAATTATATGTAAATGCAGTTGAAGATATCCCTGAATTCAGTCCTTCAAAAGTACTTGAATTTAATTTAAATTTAAATCAATAAATAATAATTTTCATTTAGGTTTTTGTTCCATACGTCGATTTATTGGCATCAACTGACGAACGAAGAAGAGATTTAAAAAGTCAGTATTATTTCGATTGCATGTGCAACAGATGTACAGATCAAGAACAAGTATTAAAATACAATAATTTAATCTTAAAAATAATTAAATGAAATATTTTTAATTTTTAAGGATTCATTATCAAATAGTATTTTATGCCCAAATGAAAAATGCTCACAACCAACAGTAATTAAGAAAAATAAATACATTTGTATACAATGCGGAGAAGTAAATTTGGAGGAAAATAAATCTCAAGAGATACAAAGATTAATAGAAAATTGTAAACAAGTATACGAAGAAATGAAACAGTTGCAGAAAGTAAATAATTATCAAGAAATCAACGATAAAGCTGAAAATTGTATAGAAAAAGCTAAAACAGTATTACACGTATTTAATGTAAATTACGTACGAATTTTGGATTTCTCATTCGATGTTTGTATTAATTTATCAAAATGGGAAACCGCATGCGAACTTGGAAAAGAAATATTATCGTCTTACAAGTTAAATGATATTTTACTTTAAATAAATTACAATTTTTAATTATTTTTAATTCCAGGCATCATTACGGGAATTTTCATCCTAATTTAGGCGTACACGTAATGAAGGTTGGCAAAATCTTATTATATTTAGAAAATTTACCTGAATCAGAATCCACGTTAAGGGAAGCCGCAAGTATAATTTCAGTTACTCACACTCGTGATCATCATTTATATTCAATTTGCCGCGATTTACTTTCGCAATGTGAAATGGAATTAAAATTCCACCAAACAACAATTTGAATAAAAAAATGAAAAATATGTCAAAAGAATTTATTTTCTTAACAGAAAATGCTTGCACTTAACTAATTGAGAACTATTTTACAAATGATTTTTAAATTTAAATAAATATTTTTTTTTTTTTAAATTCCTATTTTTTTTCATGAAAAGATTTGGAATGAAAATGTCCTAGCAAATCACCAGTCATCAAAAACAAATTCACAAAACAAAAAACTGATGATTTCAACCAAATATTTTCTTAAAATTCCAAATATAAACCCAACCATTCAACTTCAGTTCGTTTCATTGTGAAATTACACAAAAAAGTATTTATTTTCCGTTATAATTCATCTCTAGCATCGTCTTCTTCTTGTTGCGGTGGTGGTGCTTGACCGCCTTGGTATAATTTCGCTATAATTGGTTGAATAATATCTTCCATTTCTTTCTTTTGTTTCTTAAATTCTTCAGTGTCCGCATCTTGGTTCGATTCCAACCATTTAATTTTCTCGTCCAAAACTTCTTCGATCTTCGTTTTGTCTTCGTCACTCAATTTACTACCCAATTTGTCCTTTTCGGCAATTTGGTTTTTCATAGAATAAGCGTACGATTCTAATTCGTTTCTGGCTTCGACTTTATCCTTCATCTTCTTATCGTCGTCGGCGAATTTCTCAGCTTCGTTAATCATTCGTTCGATGTCTTCTGGAGTTAATCTGTTTTGGTCGTTTGTAATTGTAATTTTTTCTTTGTTTCCAGTTCCTTTATCTTCAGCCGAGACTCTTAAAATACCATTTACGTCGATTTCAAATGTGACTTCGATTTGCGGGACTCCTCGTGGAGCTGGGGGAATTCCCGTTAAGTCGAATTTGCCTAAAAGATGGTTGTCTTTGGTCATTGGACGTTCACCTTCAAAAACCTTTTAAAAAAAAAAAATTTTAATTATTTATTCAAATTATTCAAATTTTAAATTTACTTGGATCGTAACAGTATGTTGATTATCCGAAGCTGTCGAGAAAATTTGTGATTTTTTCGTTGGGATGACCGTGTTACGTGGGATCAATTTGGTCATAACACCACCGACGGTTTCAATACCCATTGTCAATGGATTTACATCGAGTAAAACAAGATCACCTAAATTAATTTCAATATTTAAAAAAAATAAAAATTATTTCATTAAATAATAATCGTTACCTGTATCTTCTTCACCACCCAAAACACCAGCTTGAACTGCAGCACCGTAAGCGACAGCTTCGTCCGGGTTAATACCACGAGATGGTTCTTTACCATTGAAAAACTCCTTTACGAGTTGTTGGACTTTAGGAATTCTCGTCGATCCACCGACTAAAACGATCTCGTCGATGTTATTCTTTTGTAAATCAGCATCTTCTAATACTTTTTGTACTGGTTTTAATGTCGATCGAAACATATCCTAAATTAAAAAATATTTTATTAATATTAATTTAATTTTTAATATAATTAATAAATTTACCATATTTAATTCCTCGAATTTAGCTCTTGTTAAAGTTTCAGAGAAATCTTCACCGTCGAAAAACGATTCGCATTCGACTTTAACCTGATGACTCGAACTTAAAGCTCTTTTAGCCTTTTCAACTTCACGTCTTAATTTCTGCACAGCACGATTATCCGATCTGATATCCTTTCCTTTCTTTTTCTTATACAATTTAATAAAATGCTCCATAACACGTTGATCGAAATCTTCACCACCCAAATGCGTGTCGCCATTAGTAGCAACAACTTCGAATACTCCATTGTCGATGGTCAATAGCGAGACATCGAATGTTCCACCACCCAAATCAAACACCAAAATATTTTTCTCGCCTTCTTTTTTATCCAATCCATAAGCAATTGCGGCCGCAGTCCTATAAAAAAATTTTTTAATTTAAAAATAAAATTTCAAATTAATAAATCAATAACTTACGGTTCGTTAATGATTCGCATAACGACTAATCCAGCAATTGTTCCAGCATCTTTAGTTGCTTGACGTTGAGCATCGTTAAAATAAGCAGGAACAGTTACAACAGCGTGTGTCACTTTCTTTCCTAAATAAGCTTCAGCAATTTCCTTCATTTTAATCAAAACCATAGCTGAAATCTCTTCAGGTGCAAAAATTTTATTTCCTTGTCCTGTTTTAACTTCAACATGAGGTTTACTGTTCTTTTCTTTCACCTAAAATTACAATTAAAAAAATAATTAATAAATTTCTTCAATAAAATTTAATATTTTTTTTTAATTACTTTAAATGGAAAATATTTCAAATCGTGTTGAACAGATGGATCGCTCCATTCACGCCCTATTAAACGTTTAGCATCGAAAACGGTGTTTTCAGGATTACTCGTAAGTTGATTTTTAGCTGCATCGCCTATTAATCGTTCACCTTCGGGTGTAAAAGCAACGTACGATGGTGTTATACGATTTCCTTGATCGTTGGCGATTATTTCAACACGTCCATTTTTAAATACACCGACACTAAAATACAATAAAAAACGAGAATTTAGTATACAACAAAATTCATGTAAAAAAATATATTTTTACCAAGAATATGTCGTTCCCAAGTCGATTCCAATGACTGTTCCTACACTTTCTTTATCTCTTTTCTTCTCATCATCGGTTTTACTTAAAGCGGCATTTAAAGTCAAAGCCACACACACAACTAGAAATATTTTCTTCATTTTTAATCTAGTAAAATAAAAAATTAGTTAATATTAATTATTAAAGACTTGAATTCTATTTGAAAAAAAAAAAAAAAAAAAAACTAAAACGTGTCACCGGCTTCTCGTAAATTTCTATTTTTCATGGTTTTAAGAGCAGAATTTGATAAAATCAACTTACGTTTTGAAAATGTCGTTGTCTGTTAAGGTTTTTCAAGTTTTCGGTCGTATTATAGCACGAATTAAAATGGATAAAAGCCCAGCTCGCTATATAACTAGAGTCACGAATTGTAGCAGTTTTTAAAACGAAATGACGATTCGAAAGGCTTGTGGCCTATATGTTTGAATCTGACATCGTGTCGTAAGGTGATTGGCTCGTTGTGGAAATTTGGCTCGTTTCTATTGGATTATATTGTTATTGATGTGTTCACGTAATATAAAGACACGTAGTATAGATTTTGTTCAGGATTACACCAGAAACTCGAAAAATATATCGTAGGTTTTTGACCTTTTCTTTTTACTAAATTATCAGGAATTTATTTGAACTGTGACGAAAAAAGATTTTTTTTTTTAAATTCCACTCAATTTTCTGTCAACTTTTTAACTATTTCAAATATCCTTTTGATTGTATGAAAATGTTTATTTTATCAACATCAAAGGATTATTTTGTAAATAGAAAATAAAAAACCAGTTGTTAATACCTATAAATTATTTGATTTTTTTTTTTAATTAATAAAATTAATTTTTATAAGAAATTTAAATTCGATATCACATAATTTAAAAGGAAAAAGATATCTTTGAATTACCAAAGAATCTATAATTTCTTGGTCAAATTATTTGTAAAGAAATAAGTTATAAATTAAAAGAATAATATTTTCTATCATTTTTAAATAAAATGTTAAATATTTCGAATAATTAAGCAATAATATTTATTTATTTAAATTTATAATTTTATTTGCGCATTTGACTTAGTAGAATGACTTGAAATTAGTCATATAAAAATTTCAAATTGTTTCATCATCTTTACTATCCAATATTTCGCATCTTTGACTCACAAGCGGCATCCTTTGAAGCTCGCGAGGGCGTGGGCAGCGCCATTTTTAAAGGGTTTTTACTTTACCTAATCTAAGATTAATCCTGGGAGTTAATTCAAAGTTAAATCGTCATTGGATCTATTCCTGGAAAAATTGGATCAAGTGTAGCTATGGTGGGGTTTGTTGCTGCATTATTTTTTAAATACAATCGGAACTCTATGGGTGTGGTTTAAACAATTGACGTTTGAAGATATGCAATAAAAAGCAATCAAGAGGATCTTGTATTTACTTGGATGTCATTTTCTAGTCATTTAAGTATGATTTTCATTATTATGTAATATTTTATTACTAATACGTTGTTTGGAATTTTACAGACAATTGATTTATATCAACTTAAAAGATGCCGCTGTTCGGATGGATCGCAAAAAAATCGAAAAGTGAAGTGGATTTTAAATCAAAAATTGAGCACAAATTATTGCAGGTGATTTATTTGTGTTAATAAACAATTTCTATAAATTATATTGCTAAATTTATAATATTTAATAATAATTCCAGGCAAAACAAACGCCAGAACCAGTCTTTGATCTATCAGATTGTGGGTTAAAAGAGGTAATGTCTATTGAAATTAGACAAAAAAATATTTTTTTAATATTTTAATATTTAATTTAGGTTCCCAGTGGTGTTTATTCATGGTGCAAAGTATGTTTAAAAGAAGTAAGTAAATTTAATATAAAGTTTTTAAGGTTTTTTTTTTTTAAATTTAATTGTATTGTTTTAATATAGGCACTGCTACTTCAAGACAATAATTTAACATCTTTAAGTGAAGGTGGAAATTTAAACGATTTAATTCAACTTCAGATCTTGGATTTGCACAATAATGATTTTAAAAAACTTCCTTCTGATATTGGAACTCTTTCTAATTTACAAGTACGATAAATCAATTATAAATGTCTAAATTTATTATTTTAAAATATTTGTTTTTAGGTTTTGTATGTCAATGACAATTCCTTAAGCACACTACCTCCATCAATCAAATCTATGAAAAAATTAAAAACTTTAAATATAAGTGGTTAGTTTTTCTTCCAGATAAAATTTCGAGGTAATATTAAAATTTATTATTTTTAGGAAATAAATTCCAAGAATTTCCTTCGGTAATTTGTGAATTAAAGCAATTACGGACTTTAAACATCTCAAATAATACAATAACTAAATTACCAAATGACGTAGCGGCTATTAGAACTCTTGATACATTAGTTATAGATGCGAATAACATGGATTATCCATCGTCTGGTGATTTGCAATGAAGTATTTTAATTAATTGATTAATTACTAATTTTTACTTCCAGATATTTGTTTAAAGGGAACCGAAGCTATTATGCGATATTTATGTAAAGGTATTAAAAACATCAATTATTTCTTTATAAATATATTTAAATTTGAAATTTATTTTACAGAAATTGATATTGAATACATACCTCCATCGAAGGCAATAGCTACATTATTCGAAACTCAAGATTCAGGGACAGAAGTAAATAATGAATATGAATCGAGATTATCCGATTATTGGAAGCAATTAGAAATTCAAAAAGTAATTTTTATAATCTTTATTTTGTATCTTGAGAAATATATTTTTTATTAGGAAAGAAAAAGACAGGATTTGTTAGTAATTGAACGAAATTACCACGAACATCTGCTTGGACAATCAGAAATTATAAAAGAAATGCAAAAAAAGCGATTGCAATTGTTAGAAGATGTTTCAGTGGTCGGTCAATTGTTTATTAAATTTAAATGGATTTATTTTTAAATTGTAAACTATTAAACTACAGGGACAAACTCATTTGGAAAATGAATTAGCTGAAGCTCAAGTAAAGAAAGACAAAGCACGGCAAAATTTAATTTCAACCATTCTTCAAGGTATTTATTCATTTTGAGTAAGTTTTAAATGTTAACGAGTTTTATGTCAGTTGAACAAGATTCGAATAAAATTATTGAAGAATTACTTTCAATGGCTGAGAAATCGCACAATGTCGGAGCTATTATGGAAATAGAGAAACGTGAAAGGTAAAATTATATAAAAGTTATATATTTAATTTATGAAATAAATCATTTTAGAGAGGAATTTGAGCAATTATTCCTTAAAAAACAAGAACAAGAAAATTTATCTAAAAAAGAAGTTTTAGGTAAAATAATTAGCATAATAAGGCCCAGATATAAAAGTAATTAATATTTTAGATGATATGACTCAAATGTTACGTAGCGAAGAAATGTTACAATTCCAAAACCTAATTCGTGCTGAAACTACAAAACGGTTACACAAAGAGTAAGTAAAATAATTATAATTTTAATGAATAAAATTTAATAATTTTTTTCAGAAATCAAGAAACTGCTGAATTATTAGAAAATATTCTAACAAAACGCAGTTCAGATCAAGCTGATACCGTTTCGAAATTATTATTACAAGTAAATTAAGTATTAACATAACTCAAATTAATATTTATATTTGATGGTTTTAAAGGAACAAGTACAAAAAGAGGCTTTATTAGCGTTGATGAATAAAAAAGATGCTGAATCGGTGTATTTACGGGATCAAGTAGCACTCATTCAAGACGAATTGGCCAAACTTACAATGCTGGAATTAAAACAAAAAACATTAAAGATTTTCGGCCAACAGGTAATGTTAATTCGAGGTGCAATGTTAAAGAAAGATGGGGAACAGTTATAAACTCGAAATGAATAAACACAAATTCATTTTTCTAACATTGCGACCTAAAAATAATATTGAAATTTCTATTAAAGGAAATACTGATGCAAAAACGAGAAATATTAACGCAATTACTCGTACAAGTATTCGAACAGCAAAAAATTCGAAGAGAAGAACTAAATAGGCGATTGGTATAACATTTCCTAACAATAAATTATCCTTATAAAATCATACAATTTAGCACGAGATCGAAGAAAGACGGTTAACGGATCAACAAGATTATTGGCTCATTCAATACCAACGTTTAATGGCACACAAACCAGCAAGTGTGATTGAAATGGTAAATTAAAATTCATTTAATATGATAATAAATTTTAAAAAATTGGGAATTTTAGGAAGCAGATATGGATCCGTCAGTTAAAGCATTTTTAAACAGAGCCGAACTATCAGAATACATTTCAATGTTCGCAAGAAACCGAATTTCATATATGCAATTAATGACAATGGGAAAGGAAGAATTAAAAGAAGTAAAATATTTACTTAAAATAAACCAAAAATTGATCAATTCAACTAATTATTTTTATTACAGATTGGTATTTTTAATCCATTAGTGATTAATACCATATTAAATACAATGGAAGCGATTCGAAGAGAGAAATCAACGGTTTATTCGTCAAATCCAAATATGGATGAATCTATGCCATCGACTAGTCTAACCCCTTCGGTACCAGAAATCAAAACTCATGTCGAAGTCGAATGTGTCGTATGCATGGAAAAATCGTGCACGATGCTGTTCTTGCAATGCGGACATGTTTGCTGCTGCGAAAGATGCGCGCGTGACGTCAACATTTGTCCGTTGTGCCGTAGCGAAATCGTGCAAACTTTTCATTTACGATTTGCTGAATGAGTTTTTTTTTAATTATCCATGTTTTAAGGGCTGTTTTTGTAAAGCAACTCACGTTTAAGACTTTTCTTACGAAAAATATTAACATAAAATTTCGAATAAAAACTTCGTAACTAATTTTTTTTACTTAAGTTGTTTTATGAATGCGGTGCGAGGTTTATTCCTGTAATTTTGTAATTATTTGTGATTTCAATTCCACTTTGCATGTTTTAAATAAAATTTTTTTAAAATCAGTATTTCGATAACTACTTATAAACACCATTTTTGCCAACATCTCGATGTTTTTCTTGTATAAAAAATTTTTTTCAAATTTTTACATCTATTTTTATGCAAATATTTTAATATTTTAAATTATTTCAAATTTATGTAAATCAACTTTGTTTAAACACAAAATTCTGTAAATTACCAATTTTGAAGATTTAATAAAAGACTTTCGTTGATCATAATTCCTCATCATTCGGTTGTTCATCAGTTGTTTTATCATCGTCTTCTAAATTCTCAGTTTCTTTACTTTTATTATCGGTTTTCTTAGCCGTTTGTTTACTTTTCTTCTTCTTCTCGTTCGCTTCTCTTTTTCCTTTCTGTTCTTTCTTGAAATCTGCAAATTACTTATTAGCATTTTAAATATTAATAAATTTACATATTTTTTTTACTTTCAAGACATTCTGTGAGTGGTTCGACAAATTTTTCGAATTCCATATCTTGCATTGCGGCTAAAACATCTTGACCAGTTAATGTTTTTCGTTTTGATTTAACAGCAAAGTTATTAGCACTGAAAATGAATTAAATAAGTAAATTTTTATTATTTATGATAGAATCTCACCTGGATGTAGCGTATAATACAAAAACACTGGCAGCTTTTGAAATGGCTGCTCGAGCTTCTTTCGATATATTTACGGCATCTGGAAGCTGAAATAAAATATTAAGTTTTAATGTTATGTTCATTTTCTTAAATGGCTTACTGCATCTTTGATAATTCTTGTTATAACTGCATTAGGTAAGTTTAAGTCTTCTGGTTTTTCTGCCATTTGTCCGTCACAATTTGGACGAATTTTAGTCACTGTTTTAAGTATATGTGATTTTCGTAAATGACTAAAATATTTTTTGTTTGATGTTTTTTTTTCAGTCCGATTGAATTTGGCTTTACTTTAATCGATTTTTAAAGTATCGAATTATCGATATTTTCATTTTCAGTGCAATGTGTTTGAGTATGTGTTTTAAATAATTTTTTTAAATCTTATTTATTTACTGTAAATTTATCGTGCGAAAAAAATTGTTGAATGCAGAAAAATCACAATTATAATTTGTAAAATATCGATTTATTTTAAAATCGATATCTGATGTGTATCACCAATCGTGGTATCACGGGATGGCGGCAAACTTTAGACGCCATTTTAACAAAACTTGCGCATGCGCATGTGATTATTAAGTACTCTACTAATCGAGTAGAAGTGATATGCCATTTGCGATTGGTCAATTCTAGCAATAGAGGTAGCCACTAGTAGTTATACATAAATACTGCATTTTTTTCCATTTCACTTCATTCAAATCGAGTTCAACTTTACTTCAGTTCATTTCGCTTTTGTTACAGTTATGTTCGGTGTTGCTGATGGAGCCTTTTCCACATGTCCTGAAAGCCAAGAAAAAGACTTTTTGGTTAAAAATCTACAAGATCAACTAACAAATGCATTTGAACGCGAAAAAGAAACCAAATGCACAGTCTGAAGTCTGAAAATGGTAAGTTGAAATTTCTCCAACCGCGTGGCTTTTCTAGGCCTAGCATGAACAATGGCTTTTTGTTAAAACTTAACTTAAAAAACACAAATCTATGATGATATCAATATTACATTCAAAATGATGGATAATGATTAAGTTTTGCCACCAAGATCTCTGACATATAACCTAAATTATTTTCGAACATATTTGAATTTTTCTTTGAACACCCTAATTTAACCAAAAAATCTCTTCAGTTATAGACAAAATTCAATAAATTCGATTGAATCCACTGATTGCGAAGTGCACAAAACCCAGGATGGCCAAGATTTTTGCAGATTTCAAACTGGTAAGCGCAATTAGAATTTTTTTAAACATTTTATGTACCACGTGATGTAAAACTAAAATTTTTAAATTATGAAAATACAATGATTCCCAATAAGAGTCACCAATTCTGATAATTAATTTTTAACGTTTTAAATAATTTTCTTAATTTATTATTTAAATGAAATT